>MU172300.1:0-32712 GCA_016695485.1 Suillus hirtellus | reverse complement strand
GCATCTCAAGTTTTATATGCAGGCACTGTATGTTTCTCGGCGGCCGGAACGAGCTAGCGACAAAGCAAAACGAGTCGACACCTCCAAATGGTGGGTTCGTGTTGTGTTGTTCCTTTGCTGTGCGTCTCCGTCCAATGACGCCGGTCACTGATTGTGGTAGAACATGCACGATCACATTCATATTGATATCCTCCTTTTGTTGTATTTCAGCGTTTTTCTGTTCTCATTAAAGACAATCATCGATGCCTCGCACTCTAATTTCTGTGTATAGTGACAAGTCGATTTGCACGCCAGTTGGCGAGGACTGTCTCGCTTGGAGGAGCTCAGTATGACTTAATGGACCAGTGACTTTGTAGCGGAACATAGTATATATAGCTAATTCATTGTCTCTGATGGACAGGAAGGCTCATGGGCTTTGAAATGAAAAGATGAATCGGGAAATAATCTGTCAAATGTTGATGAAAGATGCACATTAATGCGCCAGTGTCGTGCCCGAGGCTTGAGCACTTGAGTGTGGCACTTCGTCTGCACAGCATTGTGAAGCTAAAATAACAGGATAACACAAGGAAGACACGTTACAAACAAACGCGAACAAGCGCTCGCGCAACTCCCTGAACTCCAACCAAGTGTCAGCTGCCTCAGTTGACAGTGTTTTCTTCCTCTCATAGGTTGGCGGAGCATATCTGTGTATGAACGGGACTTGCTGCGAGTGAGACTCATGGCAGTCATTGTAAGAGGACCGCTGTCTGATAGGTATCTCAAGAATCCTCGTCGAGATCTGCTTCAAACATTCGAGGGCAAGTAGCGAGCAACTGCTCTATGCATCATCCTGAAATTGTATTGTGCGTAGGAATCCGTTACACACTTCTACTGACCTGAGCTCGGATGAAATAAGATTGTTGACTTACCAACGATCTTGGCGCCCAGAAGTCAGCGACAACCGCTCTAAGTCAAGCAAGAGCTCATCGCGCTGCCCCCGCACATATTACCCACGAATCGTTTTGTTGAGACGCCCGAGCACAGACCATACCTCCCGCCACTGCTGAAACGAAAAAAAAAAATGTCAGTAGTGAAACCCAAAAAGACAACACGAGACCATACCAAGCGGGTACGAGGCATTGCGGACTTGCCTAGCGGACAGCGCATTATCGCATGTTCATTTGATGCAGGAGTGAGGACTTGTCTCCAAAAGGTAAGACCATTACCAGCAAAAGCAATAATGGAACTGTAAAATTGTGTGGCGTCAAGACCGGTCCGGGAAGGTTTTCGCCAAATGATGAGGGCACACGAAATTGGTGGACTCAATGTGCTGGAGTCCAGATTGTGGGCAAGCGGTGAGTCGAGGCTTGGACAGTACAGAGTAAGAGTGTGAAGAGCGGCGAACTGACAGTCGAAGGTCTGAATTCATGATAGACACAGCACCAGCATGTGAACAGTGAGCCACTCACCAAACGCAACAATGATTGCCACAGAAGGATTCAACGAAGATGTTATTGAAATTTGGGACTCGAACACAGGCGAACTCTCGACATTCAAACAAGTGAAGCCCCATAAGACAACACGAGGCCTGCCAACTGGTTGTGCCCGGTCATCGGCAAAACTCATGCAAAGGGAGTCCGAGGGTGGCACATGATGCATGGCTCGGCGGAACTCCACGACACTAGCGTGGAGATTTGATAGTATATAGTTTGAATTGAATAGGGCAACCGGCAAAAGGGGTTTAAAGGGGGTGTGCCTACTAAACAGTGAAATCAAACGTTGTGGGAAAGCGTGAAGCGGGGAAGGGCGTACCAAAAAGTGTTGAACCAAGTGTCGTGGGAAAACGTGAAGCTTCAGTACTACTCAGTGATGCATTAAATGCTTCATGCACATGAAACTACTGACGAGTCAAGAAACTATGTAGACACATTGTGCATCAAGGTGTGTCTTATCACATACTAATATGACAGTATAGCGCGGCAGTTTCGTACCGTAAGTCAGGTTAAATTTCAATTCCGATAGCAGAGAGGCTCCAGACTTCTATAGAACCATGTGTATGGATCAAACCATCTCAGCCGTCACGGTCACCTAATGAATGTGGATACTGAAGGTGATTTGTTAATTCCCGGTTAATTGATTTATTTCTCTCAATACTGTGTGACCAGTGCTTCACGTTCATTCCAAGCCGCCCACTTGCAACGACACAGTATGGTGGTTCCGAGAGCTCCAAAAATTTCCAAGTCGCACCCACAACCAAGTGCAGATGAGACGGCTCTCGCTGAGCTAGGATACAAACAGGAGTTTCACAGGGAATTCACTCCACTAGAGGTAAGCTTGATTCAGGTTCTTCTATGTATGCGACACAAGCTAACAACTGCAGGTGTCTGGACTTGCATTCAGCTATGCTGGAGTGGTTCCTTCTATAGTGTAAGCCCCACTATGACACAAGACGATTGAAATCGCACCCTTGATGATAAGAATTCATTCAGTTCCGTGCTCTTCTATGCCATACCAAATGGTGGGCCTTTTGCGATGGTTTGGGGTGTAAGCTTTTACCACACGTGAGGGTTGAAACGTCTCACCTTTCCTCTGTGCAGTGGGCAGTTGCTTGCCCCTTTATCATGTGCATCGGATTGACAATGGCAGAGCTCGCATCAGCGGCACCTACTTCTGGCGGTGTATGTCATTGGCATTGCCGCTATTTCACACCTGATTCAAGACAATCTAGCTATACTATTGGACTTACTCGCTTGCCTCTCCACGGTGCCGCAATTTTCTGTCCTGGATAGTTGGCTGTAAGTCCTGCATTTTTATGCGACATGCAGTCAGTCCTGACATCTGCAGATTCGAATACCATAGAGATGATCGCGGGAGTCGGTAAGACGAGTCTCATTTTTCAATAGTCTCCCCCTGATTATGTGGGGATAGCTTCCGTAAACTGGGCTTGTGCAATTCAAATCACTGCAGCAATCACTGTTACCTCCTCTGACCAGGCATATACGGCTACCAACCAGCAGCTCTAGTAAGCTCGTTCTCATGCAGACACGATAGTCTTCATATGGGTCGTTATAGTGGCATATACGCAGCTGTGCTTTTGTCACAAGCTGTCCTCGTGAGCTTTGGTACCAAAGTTCTGGCAAGGCTTCAGAGACTATTCACGTTGGTGAATGTGCTGTAGGTGTTGTAGAGTTCGTGTATGATCATTGTTTCAAATCCTCCGATAGCCTTTGCTTCATAATCATCATCGCGCTACCGATCGCAACGCCATCAGATTATCGAAACACTGCAAAATTTGCGCTCGGGGATTTCACCAATTGTATGTACTATCGTTCAATTAGTCTCGCAGCTCACGATCAGTTGCAGTAATCGGCTGGCCATCTGGATTCGCATTTATTTTGAGCTTGATGGCTCCTCTTTCTGCAATAGGTTGGACCATATTCTCTCGAATTATCACGCCATGAACTATCTTTAACCCACCAGGGGGTTATGATGCTGCCGTTCACATGAGCGAGGAGGCCTCGAATGCCGCTACTGCGATACCATGGGCAATAGTAAGTGATACTAGAAATGACCAATTGTTGTATTCATCCCAGTCAGATTAGTTCCATTGTTTTATCGGCCATCCTTGGTTGGGGTATGTTGAATAACATCTCACTCTGATCTTGATGACACATTCTAATCCAGGAATCAACATCTCCCTTGCCTTTTGCATGGGCACTGATATCATCAGCGTCTTAAACAGCCCTATAGGCCAGCCTATGGCACAAATCTTATTCAATTCGCTCGGGCAGAAAAAGGCCCTGGCTCTGTGGTGTCTCATTATTGTAGCGGAGTACGTCCTAGTACTGTAAGGCGTATTCACAGCCTAATCACAGAACAGGTACATGATGGGATCGACCTACCTCCTGGTTGGCTCTCGTCAAACGTTTGCATTTGCTCGTGATGGAGCCCTCCCTTTTTCACGGTATTTGTACCGGATCAATCGCTACACAGAAACACCCGTCAATACAGTTTGGTTCGACACCATCTGCGCTCTGGCCATTGGACTTTTGGCGTTCGTAAGTACCGAAGCCATCAATGCGGCATTCACGATTAATGTCACCTCATCGTACGTCGCATACATACTGCCGATTACGACCCGCTTCGCGTTCAAGAATGATTTCAAACCCGGCCCATTTTATCTGGGGAAACTGGTGGGTTAATCAGCAGCGATGTATTATCGAACTAACACGTCTACAGAGCTTTCCAGTCGCTGTGATCGCTGTGGTATGGATGGTTTTCGTGATCCTTGTTTTCTTCTTTCCTGCGACCCCGCAAACGACGATACAAGAGATGAACTATACGGTTGTGGTACTTGGAGCGTCCATGTTTCTCGCAATTTCCTGGTATTATTGTCCAGTATACGGAGGCGTACATTGGTACACTGGACCCATATACAACTTTACACCGGCTATCGGAGGTGAAGGCGGACACCGTGACGAGGATTTGATGTCGGAGAAGGAACGAAGTGATGCAGATGTCTCTGTTCGAGCGGTGGATTCAAAATCATAAGTAGTATTCATTCTTTTCCCAGTCCGAATTCAGTATTTTGATATAGGGTGTAGAACCAACGGATCTCATCTACATCGTAATTATACACACGAGGGATCTACTCAAAATCTTTATAGGATGAATAAATTCCCACTCAATCCTAGCAGTTTATCACACCATCTTCCGAACCGAGTCCAAACTGCATAGGGTGCAGAAATCGTTGAAGCGTCTGCGAAGATATACAATAGACATGGGGACGACCATGTAGTGACCAGTTCGTGCACCTCCTTTTTGACGCAGAGACCAAAGATATTCGTGGATCTGAGAAAGTATCATGGCGATCTTGTCATCTTTCACTTCCAGTTGGTCAGAAGCGTCATATTTTCTTAAAAACGGTTAACAATGATGCACTTACATCACTCCGGCAGAGCCAATTCCTACTTTCGGGTAGGAAAAAGAGAGAATCGAATTTGGTATGGGTCGAGCACGGGGCAAGCAGAGATAAGACACGCTATCGGCATCTGTGACTTGCCCGAATGATACTCCTCGTTACGTGATAGAGCGATAAAACCCGTCCAATCCTGAAACACAAACCGAATTACGTCTGAGTGATCCAATGGCACCTCTTCAGTAGAGCTGCCACCAATCAATGTCTTATGTGTGATATGAAGAAGCGTACGACACCGTCCTCCGAGTAAGGTCCAACACAGACAGGCTGGTAGAATAGTACTTGGAGAAAGCGGAGATGCATCGGACCATTTGAAAGACCGAATAACGATACGGAGATGAACGTGGCGCTTTGTGTGCACAGCACTGTGAAGCTGTGGAGATAACGAATACGTGCCTTGGAAGGCAACTTATACCAACACTCGCGCGGCCTTCTCGACCCCAAAAGCAAACATCCGCTATCTTAGCTACCAGCCTGCCCCTCTCGTTATTGCGCGGAGTAAATCTGTCCAAAGTGGGACTTTAACGTGAGTGATACTGTGGTTGGGAGTAGGAAAAGCTGAAGTGAGGAAAAGATACGACCACTCCCCGGCCGGTATCTAGGGAACCTCCTGTATACGTCGTCCCGAAGCTGTCCTGTGAGCCAGATAGAATTCGCCTGGGTGGAACCTCTCGTGAGCAATCCCTCCAGGAATTTCTATTGACATGCCAAAGTCAGGTGAAAGCAGATAGGCCAGTGAAACCACCCACCATTTATACCCCCACAGGACAACTCATTCTGAAACAAGGATCTGCTCTCGCGCATATAATCCACGATTCCCTTGATCAAGATCCCTGAGCGCCCATCATGTCTTCTACTGCCGCTAATGTCAAAAAGCGGTCAGCAGTAACTCCCTGCAAGACGATGCGAGGCCATACCTTGGGAGTTAGTAAAGGCGTTGCACACCTGCCCGGTGGGCAGCGCATCATCACACGTTCCCACGACAGCTCACTTCGACTATGGGACCTAAAGAGCAGTGCACAGATAGGTAGCGAGTGGCGAGATGAAGGAGATGAGGCAGTAATACTTGCCATGTCGTTGTCTCCAAATGGCAAGACTATTGCCAGCGGAAGCAATGACGGGACAATGAGATTGTGGGATGTTGAGACGGGGAAGGTTGTCGTCAAGTGGAAAGGAGACAGTTCTTTTGTGGAGTCAGTGTGCTGGAGTCCAAATGGTGGGCAAGTTTTGAGCGGATCAAATGACGGGACGGCAAGAGTGTGGGATGTGAAGAGCAGCAAACCAGTCGAAGGTCTGAATCCAATCAAGACAGGACACGAGTCGGTGTGCGCGGTGAGCTACTCACCCGACGCGTCAATGATTGCCACAGGAGGATTTACTTATAACGAAAATGGAATCAAAATCTGGGACGCAAAGACGGGCGAGCTGCTGTCCACGATCAAACTCGATCGATCAATTTGCAACTTAACCTGGACATCGGATGAAAAGAAGCTTATCGCCGGGTGTGAGTATGGCCCAATCACCATATTCGACACTGCCACATGGCGGCTGATCGCTGTTCTGGAGGGTCACACATATACTGTCTCCTCCCTCACTTTATTTCCCAACGACCGCCTCCTTGCGAGTACATCACTGGACGGAACAGCGCGTCTCTGGAATCTTGACACAAACCTCCAAATCGGGCCACCTTTTCGACACAACCATACTTGTGCGGCCTTCTCCCCTGATGGAAAGCTGCTATTCACTGCAGGTTGGGAGGTTCAAAACGTGTACATATGGGACATCCAAGATATCTTCAAAACAGCTGGCCTAGAAGATCTCCTGTCCATACCTGATGTGAGTGCCAACTTGACTCCAACTCGCTATCTCATTCCCAATGGCTATCAGGCACAAAAATCTAAACTCAAAAACAATGTATGTATCATTTTGTGACTTTTCGAGAATGAAACACGCTAATGTCCCACACGCAAAAGTTATCAGATGTACGCTGTGTCTTTTCCTGACCTTGATATCGATCCTGATATCAACATTCCAGGCTAATGCTACGCGACGTCCGCCTATCCGTCCAGCCCCACGCCAAGTGCCACAAGGTTTTTTTGATAACGTGCAAGGCGGCAGTCCTGTGCGTTACCACCATTAACCTGCACTACTTGATCTGATATTCATATTTCCAGTCTTCCACTACCCATCCTGATCCATCTCTACATCGCCTTCGCAATGCTTTTGCACTATCCTGGGGATCACGTCCACGTGCGCTTCTCGCTGGCCTTTCCTCGCTCTTCCACCCTTCCCCACCCAACACTGATGAACCAAACGAATCTCAGAAACGTCCACGGGGTCCTGGCACCTCCTCTTGTCGTAGTCCTCCCGTTGTCGACGTTCCCGCACTAGATGACAAGAAGGTATGCCGTTTGGGGGATGTGTTATCAATAGCTGCTGTCTCAAGTTTTATCTGCAGGCACTGTATGTTGCTCGGCGGCCGGAACGAGCTCGCGACAAAGCAAAACGCGTCGACACCTCTAAATGGTGGGCTCGTGTTGTGTTGTTCCTCTGCTGTGCGTCTTCGTCAAACGACGACGGTCACTGATGGTTTTAGAACATGAACGATCATATTCACATTGATATCCTCCTTCTGTTGTATTTCAGCGCTTTTCTGTTATAATTAATGACAATCATTGACGCCACATTCTAATTTGTCTGTAAAGTGACAGCTCCATTTGCACGCCGGTTGGCGTACAAACGAGTATGTGATTGTTCGTCCCCCTTCGAAAACGCACTTTATACCACGTCATTAGGTTTTAAAGCTTGTGGAGCGCAGTATTGAGTTCGCTGATACTCTTACGTTGCTCAGACGAGCTGATCGCGAGACAACGCCGGCTTCAATCAGACCTAATGCTCTACACGTCATTCGTCTTTTCATGTAATCGGCGACATGCCCGTCGTGCGTGAGTTCTGCTTAACACCACCCAAATTTCTGCTACACCCAAAGTTCTTATCCAAGGTCTCCTTTAGTAGGTTCCATATCACCTCACGAATGATTTGTTTTTGCTTCACCTGATATCATGAGTGAGACGATTTCCTTCACTCGTTAGATATTGCGCTTACCGTATGCAGACTAAAAGCATCTGATGCTTCTCATCTTCGCAGGATGCCGGGTCTAACATTGCCATCAGGGACGGCAGACTGGTGGGGATATGCCTCGCATCGAGACCTTTGCACTGGGGACACCGGGGTCCCCTACACTAGTATAGGTTATCCTCCATATATAGATCTCAATAAGACATGAACTTGGATTCTTTTTTGAAGGAAAGATATCCGACATGTTAGTAATACTCTTGCAGGGATCATCGACTTTGAAATGGAAAAATGACTAGTAACCATGAATCAGGAACACAAGACAGGGTAGCACACGTGTGTGCTGCCTCGTCTTCTTTTGAATATAGTTTTGAAATAGACTGGCTGCAGGACACGGAAATCAAGTATGGCACTCTGTCAGATGTTGACACGAATCACCAATTTGGAAAATGCACATGACAGTATCGTGCCTGGGCGCTTCATCTGCACAGGTTGTGAACCTGTGGGGACGAAGATATCAAATGGAACACGCACCTTAGTCAACAACTCGAATGACCTCTCAGACAACCCCTTGAGTTCCAAACTTTCGCTGTATCAATCATAAATATTCAATCTGCCCTCTCGTTCGTCAATGGTGTTCATCTGTGTCAAAGTCTCCTGAGCTGTAAATGATACGGTTTCTCCAGAAAGGTATATATAGAAAAAGCTATAAGCCTGCTCGCTGACTGATATCATGTATCGTCGTACAGATCCGATAGCAAACATACACCAGTCCCGAGGTCGTCAGGATCGATTTCCTTTGATAAATTAGAGCGTGAGTAATGTCTTATGCTCGTCTGTCGAGAAGAGTTAAGGTCAAAGCAGGTAGGCCAGTGGACTCACCTATAATCGATGCCTCCACAATACAACCCAAAGATCCAGCAAGCTGCTCTCACACATACGGGCGTAGACCACGATTTCCTTGATTGGGAGCCTCGAGCGCCCGCCATGTCATCTCCTGCTTCGGAGATAAATAAAATGTCAGAATCAACACCTTGCAAGACAATGCGAGGCCATACCAAGTACGTATTTGGTGTTGCGCATCTCCCGGACCGGCAGCGCATTATCACATGTTCGGGCGACGGCTCACTTCGACTATGGGACCTAGAGAGCGGTGCACAGATAGGTGACGAGTGGAGAGATGAAGGGGATGATGCACCAGTATGGACCATGACATTGTCTCCAAATGGCAGGACTGTTGCCAGCGGAAGCAATGACGGGACAGCGAGGTTGTAGGATGTCGGGACGGGGACGGTTATCATCAAATGGAAAGAGCACGCTCAAGCTGTGGAGTCAGTGTGCTGGAGTCCAAATGGTGAGCAGGTGGTGGGCGGATCCTTCGATGGGACGGTAAGAGTGTGGGATGTGAAGAACGGCGAAGCCATCCAGGGTTTGAATCCAATAGAGACAGGGCACCAGCACGTGAACGCGGTAAGCTACTCACCAGAGGCAACGATGATCGCGACCTGCGGACGCGATGGAATCAGAATTTGGGACGCAGAGACAGGCAAATGGCTCTCCACAATCGAACTTCATCTACCAGTTTGGAGCTGAACCTGGACATCGAACGAGAAACTTATTTCTGGTTTGAGAAATGGCTCGATTAGAATATTCGACACTGCCACATGGCAGCAGAGCGCCGTTCTCGAAGGTCACACGCAGGGTGTCAAGTCCATCACTTTGTTGCAGAACGACCGCCTCCTTGCGAGCACATCATGGGATGGAACAGCACGTCTCTGGAATCTTGACACACCTCCAAGTCGGATCACCTCTCCAACACGAAAAGGACGTCCAGTGTGCGGCCTTTTCCGCTGATGGAAAGCTGTTATCCACAGGTTGCGAGAACGAAAACGCGTACGTGTGGGATACTCAAGCCATCCTCAAAACAGCTGGCCTAGAAGACCTCATGTCTATACCTGATGTGAGTGTAATATCAACTCCCACTTACTATCTCATTCCCAATGACTGTCGGGCACAAAAATCTGAACTCAAAAAGAAAGTGTGTATCATCTCCTGGCTTCTCAAGAATGAAACACGTTAATGTCCCATTCATACAAGTCGTCATCAGCTGTAAGTTGTGTCTTTTCCTGACCTTGGTATTGATTGTGACATCGACATTCCAGGCTAATGCTGAATGACGTCCCGCCATCGCCAATCGTCCACCCTCACGTCAAGTGTCATCAGGATTTTTCGATAAAGTGCAAGACCGTAGCACTGTACGACACCACCGTCTCATATCTCCCTGCTTGCTCTGACTTCTATATTGTTAGCTGCCCTCCTTGGGATCATGTCCACGTGCCCCTCTCGTTCACCTTCCCTCCCTTTTCCGTCGTTTGCCACCCAACATTGATGAACCAAAAGAACCTCAGCAATTCACGGGATATAGTACCTTCTCTCGTCGCAGTCCTCCTGTTGTCGACGTTCCTATGCTGTGTGACAAGAAGGTACGTCTTTTTGTGATGTTATCAATGGCTGGTCTCACAAGTTTTATCTACAGGGAGTGTATGCTACTCGGCAGCCGGCACGAGCTAGTGATAAGGGGACACTCATCAAGAACCCTGCATGGTGGGCTCGTGTTATGTTATGTTATTCCTTTACTGTGCATCTCCTTCCACCGATGGTAGCCATTAATGGATGCAGCACATCAACGATCTTGATATCTAGTTTCTCTGTTTTGTTATCTTGTTGTAATGTATCTTTCGCTATACCACTAGTGACTTCTTGCATCCTATATTACCTGTCAAGCGGGTGAGTTGTCTATATAGCCTGTAGGAGGCTGGAAGTTCAGTGTAGCCTAATATCAACTAATACCATTTTAGACTCACACATGTGTCACACTGGAGGACGTCTGCAGTTCATTCTCTGATTACCAGTGTTTCAGGTTTTGGTTAGCGATCATTTGTTGCTTGGCTATTCCCATCTCCGCGCGACCATCGACTATTTGGAACACTGGTGCGCAGGCCCAAGTACTCCACATATACAGTCTGAATTTATCGACGCCACCATGTGTCCAAGAACGCCAAACAAACAATCCACGTACTCACTCATCCATACGACATTCGAGCCACCCTAGCTACGTTTTGCTCATTCCCCAATTGAAGACGATGATTACGTTGAGGATAAAGTCTTACGCCGAGTTCAAACTGCACATGACGGAGCATCGGCAGACATTAATGCACTATCCGCTCTCTGGCATGCATTCATTCCAGCCAAGCTATTACTGATCATGTAGTAGTTTACAACCCGTAGGTTCTGCCTAAATTCGTGTCATTCGACAGCGATGACCATTCTTCCAAACCGATCGGTACTCCTGAATCCTTCATTTTTACACTCAGGATATAAAAGCAAGTTGTCTTCCTTCTGTATCCCCTCGTCCTCAGGGAGATATGCCCTAGCAGATTCGTCACCTTGCATGATAATGCATTTCTCCTTCCTCGCCGTTATCGTTGCTTTGACATCATCTATGGCTGTCAGTACATGCGTCAACCAACACGGGGAATGCATAAATCATGTGAGTACGAGTAGTTTTTTTTGCACTCAGGATTCAACAATATGACTGACTCTTGCGCTGTGTAATTTAGCATCAGATTCAAAGATGCGATTTTGGCCAGAGCGGCAGCGCATCGTGAAAGTGAATTATGCTTTCACTTGAGCTTTGGTGCGGTGGTCGAATGTTGATGGTGCAGTACGTAATTCTGGGTCGGTCAGTGTGGCTGCTTCTGCACAAATTTACGTTGCCTGCGCAGTGCATATTGCAGGGGAACCTTTGAGCTTATCTTTCAGAAGACAGTACTCCATAATATGATATTGACTTGAAAGCATGATATATATGAGTGAATACGTGAATACTGCGATACTTTGGTCTTGTGCGGCACCGACATAGATTCCACATCGTATATCAATGTCATCTTCAAGCAAAGAA
Source organism: Suillus hirtellus (assembly GCA_016695485.1). Classification (NCBI taxonomy): domain Eukaryota; kingdom Fungi; phylum Basidiomycota; class Agaricomycetes; order Boletales; family Suillaceae; genus Suillus; species Suillus hirtellus. Next base: position 20,719 of record MU172300.1, on the reverse strand, counting down.
GGTTTGTGCATCTGCTTGATTCATCGTCTCTGACAGATGACCATACCTCGCGTAAGCATTTTTGGTGATAGGAGGCTAGCTCAGGGCTCAGGCTTTAACTTTTCTGCCGGATGGTATGGTGTTAAGATTGATTGCACTCAAAAAACACCACCCCATCGTAGTATGCAAGCTATCCATGGATTTAAACAGCAAGTAGATTCATTTTCATAGTTCATATCCATATGCATAATAATTTACAACATACATAATTAAGTAGAACAGCGCATAGACTCTATCTTCGCAAACCAACCTTCTTCTGCACAGATTCAGCGATTTCCCACCTGCTAAGACCAATCAGCGCCAACCTCCGGCGCGATGCCAGTTGGATCACCCGCGTTCATAATGCGGTGGTAAGAGCCATCAGCGCGTGCATCGAGGGGACAACCCTGTGCTAGCGCCAAATAAATGAAGTAACTGAGTGTCTTCCTGAAGTCGCTTGGATCCTCCATGTCAAACAGGATAGGCTCTTGCGAAGGATCGTCGCGAGGAGCTTTCGGATAACTATTGATCATCGCACTGATGACGTTCGGGTCCTGCTCTCGCAAAAAATCACGATAATCATTGTGAGGCCTGTAAGACTGTCCATGATCAGGAGCAGCAATGCGTGGAATGGTAATGCGAGACGGAACCCGCGACAGATTTGTACGCGAGCTGTATGCAGAATGCGAGATGGGTGGACGCTGGGAGTGGGTGGTAGGAATGGGGCAAGCGGGGTGAACAGGAGCAGAGGTGTGCGAGCGACCAGCGCTCGAGTTGACGCCTACATAGTCCGCCTGCCTACCGCTCACCGCTACGCAAACCTGGTCGTCAGCTGTTTGCAGCACACTCGCGACAGCTTGATCATCGGTGGTCTCATGCTGCTGTTTGCGGACAAGGGAAGAGTAGGCAGTGGCGGTGGGCCGCGAAAAGGACACGACTGAAGGACGCCGCTGAATCGTTCGTTGTCTGCCTGCGACATGCTGATAGTTTGTGTTGCAGCTCTGCAGGGGAGGTCGGGGCCTACTGTTCTTTGAGTTCAATGAAGTCGTTCTTAAGACGCTGCGAGGGGGCCTCGGAGGTGGTGGTGGGGGGTTGGGAAACTGGTCCAACAAGTCCGCGTACGTGTCAAAGTGGGCACGAGGTGGTGTAAGGTCTCGGAGATCTTGCGCGCGACAGATGTCCAATACCCCCGGAGCTTGCTCGATGTAGACGATGTCTGAAGTTTTGAGGGGAATCTTACCACGGTACGTGGGTTTTACAGGATCAGCGCGAGGGTCACGCGTGCTCCCTTGTGAGGACAGTCCATATGACATCGATTTGGAGTGCTTAAGCGAGGGCGTCCTGTCGTCGTGGGACCTGAGGGGTATTGGTTACTATTATACCAACAAGTGGAACCTGAAAACGGTTGACTCACTTTTGGAACAATTTCTTGAAAGAATTCATGGTTGATATTTAAAAAAAGGATGGAGAGTTGCAAAGATTGTGAGAGGTTGACTGTGACAGTGGCTAATCTGCGTTGCAATATATATGAGCTGGGCAATTGTGGACGCATCATGGTCATCCACATCCACAACCTCAGATCCATTCTTCAAAGTCCACAACCGATGCAGGCATTAGTGGATGCTTTGATTATCCACCTAAAATTGATGGCGCCCCATTGTATTACAAAGGCACAATGTGCAACAACTGACGAACTATCTGCCACAGGCCAAATGGATGCATTGCGCGACGTGTTCGATGTTTTTCGAGAGCTCGTGATTGTGGACTCGCGATAAGACTTACTGGAGATGGTGGCTAGACTGATGTGGCTCATACCTCGTGCAATAGATGATCGTTAGTCTTAGAAAAGAAGATACATAGACGCACTGCATGCAGAGGATGGGCCGATAGCCCATGATATTATGGTGGCCATGGACTCTTAAATACACCTTGTACAATGTTGAAGGGAGCTTCATAAGAAGACGTTTTCTACCATGACATACTGACGTCAATGCTGAAGCAGATATCTCCAAAACAAGATTACCGTGAGCCCGCAACTGATTCATCCTTGGTTATGTCCATCCAAATCATATTCTGAGAGTCTGAGAAAACGATGATGAGTCATGACGTGTGTTGGAAGAACAATGTTATACTTGAGCTCTGATATATATAACTTCGTGCATTTACTGGCCACTGGAATGCATAGTATGCTCAATATTTATGGTGTCCTTGACAAGTAAATCATTCAATGAAGGTGTCGTACCATGTGTACTGCTAGATTACTGCCTCGACATTGTGAGCTGGAAGTTGGCATTCCTAGTCATTTCAGAGCCTAAATTGATCATTGTGGCGTGTACTTCCTCGACATTGTGAACTAGAGGCTGTCGACATTCAGATATGCGCCACCATATGGTAGATTGAATATTGTCGCTGTGGTGTGGTCAAAGAAAGTTAAAATCCTTACTTGACTCCACATAGACGGCTGAATCAGCTCGTAATCCGCTTTTGGATAGGGCGGGGGAGCCAAATATATGTAAATACTCTCCTCCTCGTCTCTGGCATTGGCGCCAGTCAGCACATTGCCGAGACCTTGTACATCTTTCGATTCCGTGTTCTAAACCAACATTTTTGGCCTCACAACAAGCACCCTGCTCGGATTGCCTCTCGACATTGCAGGACTTCGGAGGTCACCGGTCACTCCGCGTCGCACAGCGACCAGCGCATTCTGTCACTTCTATTGTCGACGACGTGTATTACCTTCGCTTTTGGCAGAGGGCTGATATACAACTTCTCTGTACGTTCTCTCGCGATCATACGATTATGTTTGCGCTAACCTGTTTCAGATCGTGGGCTCAAAGCTCTATCGTCTTTCGAGCTCCGGCCCGGGTACCTTGAGCTTGCCCGTCCATTTTTTCTGGGATGACTGTCTCCCATAGAAAGCGACAACACCAACCGGATGAAATCCAAAGTATGTGGTTTCTTCCACCCATTCCAATGGTGTCTTCTGCTCCATGGAATATCTTTCTCACGCTTCATTTACGTAAACTGTGCAGCTGTAAACGAGCCTGGCTTGCAGATTCAATGTGATTGCTGTCAATGCGACTTGACCCATTCTGCTCGTATCAAGTGCGCTGATCCTGTCTGTGAGCCGGGAGATGGCGTGGATATCTGCCCCACCTGCTTTTGCGCTGGTAAAGAGTTCGCCAAACACAAAGCAGGTCATGCATACCGAGTCATTGTACGACGATTTTGCACTTGACGTATGTCCTATATTGATTGGCATGTTAGGAACTTCATTCTTATCCAATTTTCTCTGCTGACTGGGGAGCAGATGAGTAAGTTACCTCATCGGAGTCATCGCTTCATCTGAAATGGATTTATAGGGAGCTCTTACTTATCGAGGGAATATCTCAGGAAGGCCTTGGAAATTGGCAGATGATCGCAGAACACATTGGTACTCGCACAAAGGAAGATGTAGAAGAACACTACAACAGCATATATGTCGATTCCCCCGATTGGCCACTTCCTGTACGTCCATATTATTCTAGCCTGTCCCTTCACTGAATGAACTGTATTACAGCGGATGGATGTCGAATTCAACATTGATCCAGATGAATTTCAGGCTCGCAAGCGCAGGCGAATGTCAACCATGACCACTTCTTTACCTCCTCCACCCAAGGTAGCCCCAACCTCCGCTCCCGGGGTACACGAAATTGCCACTTTCCTCCCTGGTAGGCTCGAGTTCGAACATGAGCTCGATAATGAAGCGGAGGATCTTGTGAAGGATCTAGAATTTGGAGTTTGCCATGCATGGGGCGGTGATCAGATTATAGAAGATGAGAATGACGCGGATGTCCGCGCCAGGGCACGGATGCAGGAAGAACGAAAAACTGTTGCCGGTTCCAGGAACAGCAGTCAGCCACCTGTCAATGGTGTTAATGGCATTATGAATGGCAACGGACATCTTCCAATGAATGGTGATTCACGTGTCAAGTCAGAGGAACCATCTAGCGAACAGCAGGCTTCAACGGAGGACGACGCAAATGCGGAAGAAGCGACGCTACCACCTCCATATGAGACGGACGATTCACTCGCCTTTAAGCTGACACTGATGGAGATGTACAATCAGCGTCTCGACAAGCGACGAGAGGCCAAAGCTATCATGTATGAACGAGGTCTCCTGGAATACAAGAAGGTATGTCGATGTGTGTGCGCACGCTATAAACTAATTCTTTTTCAGATGCAAGCTGCGGAAAAGAAGCGTCCGAAGGAAGAAAAGGACATTGTTCAGCGGCTCCGACCGTTTGCTCGCCTTCAGACTGCTGAGGATTTCGAAGTTTTCACTGCTGATATTCTCTGTAAGAACTTTTGACATTATAGTTGAAAGGCGCTGACGATGTCGCTGCAACAGACGAAGCTATGCTAAGAAAGAGAATACAAGATCTGCAACATTATCGGCGAATGGGCCTTACGACTCCGGCTGATATCGATAAGTTCGAACTCGATTCGATTCGCAGAGTAAGAATGTACCATAATTGTTTTTTCAAGTCATGCAGCTTACCTGTACGGTTAGGCTCAAGCGAAAGCAAATTTATCTCGCGACTATTATTCTTCAGAACGTCTGGCACAGCTCCGTGCATCAGGCAGTGCGAGTATGTCATTTCTTCATTTTCCCCGTTTACGTTCTTTACTGACACTATTTCAGGAGATTCAGAAGGTCGCAAAAGTCACGAGAGAGAATCAACTCCCAAACTTGGGACTCCTGCTGGAACGGGTCCTCCAATCCGCAGACCACGTTCGTTTATCCCATCTGACAGCATGATACAATGGCTCACTTTACTATCTAGCCGCTCCTCTCAATCTTGCTAATAGCCCATCCTTGCATCTACTTACCCCAGCCGAGCAGACGCTCTGCTCGCAACTCCGAATTCTACCCAAACCATATCTCGTTATCAAGGAGACCCTCGTCCGGGAGTATGCTCGTCGTGGGGGCAAGCTTCGCCGCAGGGAAGCGCGAGACCTCGTCAAGATCGATGTGAATAAGACGAGTCGAGTTTGGGACTTCTTGGTGCAGGCTGGGTTCCTCAAAATTACACCCGACCCGCCTCCTGCTCCAGCTGCTGCTCAGGATACCTCGTACGTGTCATTTTTCTTTCTTATAGCTGGATACTAACAAGATTCTCTAGCGTAAACGGCATCTCTCACACATCACTGAGCGTATCTCCATCCAAGGAGACTCCACGCATTTCACCACATCCTCCCTCAACAGGGAATCTGTCCATTAGTCAAAATGGATTTGGTCACAGACCAATGCCCAACCACTCACCACCTAGCATATCTGCCCCACTTTGGCCTTCAATTTGACGTCCTTGCTATTTTTACCTCGCTGTTTGCTTTATCAAGTAGCATTTGTACCATAGCACTCGCATACATTATTTACTACATGCAACTTATGGATTCATTATTGAGATTTTAGACTCCAGAACCAGCTGGTTGGGCGATTAGATCGTCAATGATACTACGGTCGACCGGAATATTAGCTTTACGCAAGTAATCATCATTCCTACACAGATGTCAACATTTTTCCAACCAAACATGACATTCTCTTACCAGAACTGACAACAACCCAAGCATAAACGCATTAAGGAACAGTCTATCTTGCCAGATACCATACACTCACCTTGGAGTAATGTCTGTTGCCAGAGTCGCATCTGGGAAGATAGTTAATCACATCATTCATTCCGCGGGTGTCCAGGGAAACCTACAAGATCGTGACAAGTGTTTGACCATCCCGCCATCCCCTTTTCTTTACAAATTTGATGCATGCCACCAGATTGCAAGCGCTGCTGGAGCCCAGAAATAGGCCATCGTTTTGAACGAGGTATCGGGACATGGCAACCGCTTCCACGTCAGTTATCCTGCCATCGTCAATGAGCTTCCATTGAGCTTGGGGATGAAATATTAAACGCACCGGAACGCGTCATCTATGATCGGTATCGCAAGGTCGATGTTGTTTGTCATCCGGTTGATTCCTCTGGAGATAGACAGGTCAGAAAGGGGAAATGTGGTGCTTGTGTACACACATTCCCTCGACGACTGTGTCAACTTGATGTCTTCGTTTTGTTCCTTCAGCTTCTCTGCGGTCGTATAATACGCCATGTTTGACCTGAAGGAGTATGAGAGAAAATCGGGCAGCCGACAAAGGCAAGCTTCGACCTTGTTATAAAGCCCGCTGCCTTCTGGGTCCGCTAGGACGACCTGCACCTCCTCATCCATCGATTTGAGGAATCTTCCAATGCCTGCGATCGTTCCGCCCGTCCCTAGTTCATACAGTATTGAGAAACCAGACAACTTGAACAGAACATACGCGCACCTGCTCCAGATACAAATGCATCGACATGACTATTAGTTTGACGCCAGATTTCTGGACCAGTCCCATCATAATGGGCTTCGAAGTTACTGCGATTCTATGTATATGTGAGTTTAATTAGCATTTATTTATCAAGGCGAGCACCTCAAATTGGTCGGCAAAGAAACCCCTTGGTTTGCTTAGCAGATCTTCATCCAGTGGGTCATCGGTACTGCCTTCTGCATTAACGTGCGACGATGTAGTCGTGACCACTACAGATGCAGAACCTGTACGGAGCTCGTGGCTTTTATGGGCATCCTGTAAGCCTTTCCCTATATCTGACCGTCCGAATTCGATGGCTGCTCGCCTAGCGATATTCTTTGGGAATATTCATTGCGTGATCTTCCTCGACATAAAAATTGCTCACCACATACTGCGATTATCATGCCGATTCTGGTCAATAAATGAAATAGCGACCACGATATAAGCTCGCACCTGCTTTTTGTCAACGATGCTTGCAGGACGAACACGTTGAACATCAGCTCCAAGGGCTTGTAACGCATTAACCTTCTCCAGGGCAACATCATCCGGCATGATTATCGCTAAGAAACGTGAGTTAGGTTCAACATCTCGAGGAATTTTCCTACTTGTATCATATCCCCTGCAACACCATGTTATCAGACGCGACGTTCTCGCACCAGAACTAAGGTCACTTGCCTTGCCTTGGCTATCGTAGCTATTGAGATGCCAGTAGATCCAACAGTGCCTTCGAAGATGCGGGATCCAGTGTAAGGGTGCAGTAAACCTCGTCGTTCCGCGTCCTCAATTACTTGATGTCCGTCAGATATTGAGTTTTAGGTCGATTGCTGCGCAACAAACTCACTGCGCAGAGCAACTCGGTCCTTGACACTCCCTCCAGGGTTCAGAAACTGTAAATTGCCGCAAAGTTGGAAACGTTGAAGGGACATGTTCTAGCTCGACACATACCTCTGCCTTTCCAAGAATCTCGACTCCCAAAGCATCACTCAATGAGTCGATCCTCACCAAAGGCGTATTTCCTGGACGTTCAAACTTTGATGTTGTGGAAGAACAGTCAAACGGCCAAGAGACATACCTATCAACCCAGTGACACCATATACAACTTCATGGCTTCTCAACTCAATTGGTCGAGACTTGTGTTGCTCCTGCAAAAGGCTTTGACGTCGTCGGGAGCGCCAATATGATGATATGGACGTTGATGTTACAGATAGAGTAAATCCGATGAAGATGCCGAACGTAATATGACGAACAACTGCGTTGGAATACCAGGGAGGTAAAGTCAACTCGAATAGTTTCATGGCATGAAATGAACAAAGTCCTTGAAATACGTGCTCAAACTTATAATCGACTGTACATGACGGTCATGACCTGTAACACCTGGCATTTGCGTGGCATACACTACGTTTTCAGATGTTATTGCAGGAAATAATGAACACGCAAAGTTCCAAAAGGACATCACAAGCAGGCATGGATTCAGATAAATTTGTATTGTAGACAAAACTGGTATGATACAAATAGAAATCCATCAGACAGACGCTCAGCTCGTTGGCTCCGTTTCGCTAAACTGCAAGCAGTCGCGCGAAAGACAGAACCAAACGTCCTCGAAACTCCACATAAACGCGAAGCTATGTTCTCTGTCGAACGAGAGAGCGCGGATGTCATCGAGTGGACTTGAAGAATGTGGCATGTGTAAACATGCGAGACTCGAGTTAGTTTCTATAAAATAGATCCTAGCTGAGTATGTTCTAAGGAATTCATCATTTGCACGCAAGGTTTATATATCTTTTCGACCTGGTCCGTGCGAGACACTCCCACGGCTCCGCATCAATTGAACTTTGTGGCGAAGACTCGGGTCCTGCAAAATACCAACTAGCTGACTTGATGATCGTCAACGGAAAGAATAAAAAATAACCTCGTAAACCGGGTTCAGTGACTGTTCAAACGTTCGTAGATCTAACCGTTCTTTTTTCTCTGCTCGCAACCCATGACATGTAGTACGTGCACCTCTCTGTCCCGTTTCTACCTTGCTCAAAGCCCGTCCCACAGGAATTGACAAGCCTGGAAGCGTTACAACGTGTATACCTTGCATTCCTCCTCTCCAATTCTTCTTATTTGATAGATAATATGGTTTGCTTTGCTCGGAATCGCCCACCTCGTATATCGTCCGGTCTTTCCGTCTGTCCCGCGCCTTTAGCAACCATTGCTTTTAAAGTTTCGGCAGTGGGTCATTCCGTGGGCGTAGCACACTCCAACGATATGCCGCCAGCAATATGATGCACACGACCTTCGGAATTTTCTCGCGTCTCTGTCACAGCCATTTAATTATCGGCGACTCGGTAAATATTAGGGTAAAATGTTTATTTCTATACACGCCATATCCCTATTCCTCTGATTTAATTGTCTTTGCAGGAATGAGTAGGGATCAATGCTATTCAAGGCTGTTGGTATAATTTCCACGTCCTGCTGCGTGTATTAGTCTCCCCTAGGGACCGAATATAAGCAAGGCGACTGTTCCTTCTTTGTTATACTGTGATCCTACAAGAGTTCAGAACGTTCAAGCATAAGCACGAAATGAAAGCCAACCATCTGCATGCATGCGTCACAACGGCTATAAATGGATAATGTATTTCCTTGTCGAGCAGTGGAAGACACACGTTACTCACAGTCTCACACAGTGACTTTAGCCATCTAAGCTTTCTTTCTTGACATCATGGCAAGCACCATTCAAAAGCAAAAACTCTTTTTGTCATTTCCGCATTATGCTGTGATCGGCGCCTCTACAGACCGGTCAAAGTTCGGCACAAAGGTACTCCTTATTTCAACATTTGTCGTAGACATGACAATATTGTTCATAGGTTCTGCAATGGTATATCCAACGGAACAGGCCAGTAACCCCGGTCCACCCGTCGAATGACGAGTTGGAGGGTATAAAGACCATACGGTCTTTAACTGACCTTCCGAACCCGACCGAAACGTCAGTGAGCATCATAACGCCTGCCAAGGTCAGTAGTATGTTGCCACGTTCAGCGTCGCTACTGAATCCGTCTTTGGCAAGATCACCATCAATCTGCTCAAACAAATCGAGGAACTTTCGATTCCCGCTGTCTGGTGCCAACCAGGAGCAACTGACGTTGCCTGCGTTCAGTACATCAAAGACAACGGGATGTCCGACCGTGTGCTTTTCGAAGGGGAATGTATACTGAGAGATGGTGACGGGGCCTTACAGTCAATGTTATGAGATTCGGACTGATCTGATATGGTCATGAATGAACTATCATTAATATTGCCCTATGAAGTTACCTTTTTCCGCATCCTGGCAAATCATCGCACGGGGTCATGGTCTACGATCACCGGCAAGTTCGATCGAGTGGCCGCTTCCATAGTACTAGAGTCCAAGTCACTCATACCGCAAGATCATCCATCCGCGGGGCATTCCGACTGCACAGCTGCAACCACGTAAATTGCCATCTAGTTCCGAACGAGCCAATAAATCAAGATGGCGGAAAGGCTATAAGAAGTTGTCTCCGCGGTCTCAATCGTTCTCAGGCTATCGAGTTCCCTCGTCATGCTATCCACCTTCTTTTTATCTCTTCTTGCGCTGACCAATATTAATGTAAGCGCCAGCCCGCTTGACGCCCGTTCCATTGCCGCCCGTTCCACTAAGCCCGTCGTCGCAAGTTGGTACGCCGGATGGCATGCGACCGATGGATTCCCGCTCTCTTCAGTTAGCTGGAACAAGTACAACACGCTGTACTACTCATTTGCGTGAGCTACCTGTCTTGGCGCAAACACAAATGGCTTCAGTTGACGCAATCATATTTGTTTCTCTTAGAGAAACAACTCGTGATGTCACTAGTCTGAGCCTGACAGACTCTGATGGCGAGTTGCTCCCTCAATTTGTCTCTGAGGCCCATGCACATGTGAGCAAACAATAATTTGTCGCCTCTGCAATTGATGTCTGACCCACGCGCAGGGTGTTGAGGCCCATATTGCTATGGGAGGCTGGACTGGGAGTATCTGGTTCTCTTCTGACCTTGCCAGTGCCAAAAACCGGACGGCGTTTGTCCAAACTGTGGTAGATTTTGCTTCAAAGTACAACCTCGATGGCGTCCAATTCGAGTATGTTAATTCCTATGACTCCGGCATTACACGCTGACCTAAGTCGTCCTTGATTGCCAACAGCTGGGAGTCCCCGAACAATCAGGGAGTCGGCTGTAACACCATCAGCGTGAACGACACGGCAAACTTCCTCGCATTCCTCCAAGAGCTTCGCCAAAACCCAAAAGCGAAAAAGCTCACTATCTCGGCCGCCGTAGGACTAGGACCCTTCTTCGATGCTGCTAGCCACCCTTTGACAGACGTCACTGGGTTCGCGAAAGTGCTCGATTATGTCGCAGTGATGAATTACGACGTTTGGGGTTCTTGGTTCCCGACTGTGGGGCCTAACGCACCGCTAAACGACTCCTGCGCCGCGTCCGCCAACCAACAGGGTTCTGCAGTTTCTGCAGTCAAGGCTTGGACGGACGCAGGGATGCCAGCCAACCAGATCGTACTCGGTGTTGCTGCCTACGGTCACTCATTCAGCGTTCCTCCCTCTGACGCATTCGAGTCCCACACGAAGAAGCTGGCTGCATACCCCGCCTATGATGCCTCCAACCAGCCCTTGGGTGATGCATGGGATAACACAGGTTCTGTTGACGTCTGTGGCGTTTATGAGGCCCAAGGTGGCACTTTCAATTTCTGGGGCCTCATTGACAACGGTTTCCTCACCGAACGAGGCGTGCCTGCTGATGGTATCTACTACAGATATGACACTTGCAGTCAGACGGTAAATATGTTCTTCCACCCTAAATGAATAGCGCTTATTTCGTTGCTTGTACAGCCGTATGTGTACAACGAGACCTCACAAGTCATGATTTCGTTCGATAACGTCCGATCGTTTGCTGTCAAGGGCAAATACATTAAGGATACCAAGCTGCGCGGTTTCGCGATGTGGGAGACGGGCGGCGATTACAAAGATATGCTCCTCGACTCTATTATCGATGCTTCGGAGTGTTCTTAGACCACTACTCACTTTATTGTCTGCAATTACGGTGCCGGATCACATTCGTTGACATGGATCACTACGTTCGTTTCATACTTTATCGCAATCACGGTCTTTGCCAGTATTACATTAATTGTCTGAAATGACTTTCCCTTTGTTCAGTACGCGACTGCCGCTGCATCTTTCGTTACATAGTTACAGTCACCTTACAGTTTGAGTAGTTAGTTTATAGATTTATTCTTTAGTGAGTTATTGATTCCTATTCGAAACTCGTATTGTAAATATTTACCAATCTCAGTGTGTTCTCCGATGACTCTACCCTGCAATGGTAACCTTCGTGGCAGTCTCCCTTCTCTTCCAAATGAATAGATTGAACCATGTGCATCCCGCATCTATTTATATGTCTAACTTCTAGATCTACTTCTATGTCATTCTTCTACTTGTTCGCCGATCATTGACTACAGTCCTGTTCGCATCCACTTCCGGAACTGGTGTTTTTCTGCCCAATGCTGAATGAGAACGCCTGCGATGGCGGTTGGCGGGGGTATCCTGAATGGCGGCTCGTCGTTGTTATTAACTTCGACAGACTGTTCTGATTTCTCTGATGCGGGGTTGTTATCGGGACCATCTTGGATCTCTGTGATCTTCTTGTAGTCACGGCGAGAGAATTGAGTTCCACTAGAATGTCTCAAGACAGCGAGAATTTCTTCTCTGGTGTACCACCGAGCATCTATGGGATATCTCCGGGTCAGACTTCGACATCGACGTTTCTACAGTAAACGACTGACCTTCGAGTTCGTTATCTAAATCTATACGGATTGGCGCAGAAGAATCAGCGGTCGCGTAATAGCCGACCATCAAGTTGGCTGGATAGGGCTAAAATGCCGGGGTTGATAGGTTGGAATTCTGTTGTGCAGAGTTAACGTACCCAAGGCTGTCCAGAGTGATATCGGACGTTCCAGACCTTCACTCCAGCTTCCTCCCACATCTCGCGCTTGACGGCATCCTCGAAGGACTCGCCTGGCTCTATGAAGCCAGCAAGTGCGGAGTAGAATTGACCAGGGAATTTTTTCTGTTTGGGGCTAAGTTAGAAGACAGCTTGGATCAAAGATCGGTATGCTCACATTTCTCCCGAGAAGGACTTTCTCTCCTGATTCATCGATGGCGAGCATGATTACGACGGGATCCGTCCGAGGATGAGCAAAATTATGCAGTCCTCGCCTTCATGTCATATGAGCGATTGTTTCCTATGTAGCATTGGAACAAACCCAGAGGGACAAGGTTTCCTGTCCGTGTTATCGGCCCAGGGAAGTAGAGACGTACAGCTCAGCTTCCATCCAGCCCACAAGGAATATACGGGTGAACCGCAAGCAGGACAGAACTAGATCGCCACATTTCCGTCAAGTATTCCGTTCCGCAAATACTAGCACATACCTTGTTCCTTTGGTTCCAATCTACCATGCTCCGAGCCTCTGCAAAGATCGCTGCAGTATACGCGTCAAGACTTGACATCGCTGCGCGTGGCTCCACAAAAGTCAATGTCGACCCATCCTTTGCAAACTCGGCGTTCTCTATGGCTTCATTGACCTTGCTTTCATCGAGGTCTGCGACATCTGCGGAAAAGTAAGGGGTTCCAGTGAGTTTCGCAACAGCAGAATGGGGATCTTTGAATTCGGAAGATGGGAGAGCATTTCCCGAATTTTCCGTCTCTTTCAAACCAAGGAACACTATTGATGGACCACGGAGTCGGGCAGCCTCGAGAACGGGTAAATCAGATGCACAATGTTGCCCTTCCTGCTCGCCCTGACCGAAGAACGGCTCGGCACCGAGCAAGGGTCTAACGTCCTCGGTGGTCAACAGCGCCAGACTTCGTTTCTGTGTACCGGTATGAGAAGCGATAAGTGGCTGGCCCCCATTGAATAAGATCCACCTCGTAGCAGGCGAAACGATGACTGCATTGAGGAATGAATGAGATGTCCTTAGCCATGATAGACGATTGAGAGGTGATCCGGCAAGGAAATTCGTAAATCTGGCAAACCAAATCCATCAGAGTGATGCCGTCATGTATGTAAATCATGACACTGACGCTTCGGCCATTCTGACAATGTGCAGTGCTCGGAAGGCAGTTAGACGATGGAAGAGATTTCAGTAATATAAGTACGTGAGTTTCAGTGCTGCATGCTCGCTAAGCTAACCCGGATGAACTTGTTACGGCAGGGTCACGCGTGGCATCCGAGTCATGTCCCTATTTCCGAGTTCCCCTCGAGAACACAACCTGTGGCCACACAAACTTGATGGACACACACGGTGCCGCTACTCGGACCAAAGGATAGACCATAAAATTGTAATACCTTGTTGTGGTCCTGCTACTAACGTCAATTTACCCCGCATTCCATAACTTCAGTCTTCCATTCCCCGGAACTAGGCTAAGCTACTGTGGCGGCCGCCCATCATGATGGCAGGAGTCACGTCGAACCTTACTGTAGGTTCTATTCGGGCTTCCGCAACTGCAAGCGCGTGGACAAGTCCTTTGTGTTCAAGTTGCAGGTACTTGCCAATCTTATCTTCTTTCTGCACAATTCACGCATATGTTCCGAAGATGAGGTCGTACAATGTACATTGATCTTCCCATACTTGGGTTACAATGCATGCGAGTCACTTCTTGCCACCAGATTCGAGGTGATTTCGAAGTAGAGTGCTTCTTCTCCGTGCTTCCTGTGCCTATGAACCAGTCAAAGCTTGGTGGTTGGCACTCCAATCAGAAGGGACAGTGCCTTGTTGGCTGAGCAATATGTCCCTGACACCCAGGCTATTCACCGCTGCTATGCCGCGTTTGCCACACTCGTGGGTGACCCTGTTTGGCTGGTCCCCCTGACTCGTTCTCCTCCAATCTGACTCAAAGCTCACATGCACGTTCAAACACGAGGCAAGTCATTCTCTCACCCCGTAAAACTTCAAGACAATGCACGTCACTTCAGCCATGACATGTCTTGATCCAATTTGCCCGAGGCGTTTTAACACAGCGCTCAATCCATGAAAGTTACGTGCGCCGTCCGCCTTGAAACTGCCTTTTACGGAAATTCGTTTGTTCCCTACCCATTTTCGGCTACTACGCGAAGTCTTGCGCTCATCGCAGAAGGCCTAGAAATACCGTCCGGTGGTCTATCCGCCCGCTTTCATCCTTCCATATAGGGCGAACAACAATGGTGGCTTTGCCCCTGGCCTACCTCGAGAATCGACGCGCTCCCGCAGACGGAAGGAAATAAGATTTGGTCCACTAACCAAACCTTGTATAAAAGTCCAATCACCCGGTCCCTGTCCATGTCGGAGTCCCACCTGTTTGAACCTTGAGCTGCCGTACGCCAATTTTGCTACATCGGTTTCTTCTGTATTTCGGATTCCTGAACTCGTATGTTTTCTGAATTCCAGAATGCGATGACGTCCGACCCCCGCCCAAAACAAGATGGGAATACAGGGTCTATGTGTCGCGCAAACTTATCGCCCGCTCAAGTCATCGCGGAGGCGTGGCGACGCGAGTCTCCGCAAAGTCAAGAATTTTGGCGGCAAGCAGAGGCAAAACGCAAAGAACTCTACACAGCACCCCGGTCACATAAACCACGGGGAAAGATTTAGGGCCCGTATCTTGGTGGCATGACTATTGACAGTAAGCGGCGACCTCCATTAATTCAGTTCGTTACTCACGTTGCTGTCATGCCATCGCCATTCAGGTTCTTCGCGTTCTGTGTACATATATTCATTACTTTGGACGATATCAATTGTACGATTAGATAGATGCATCACAGACAGGCTGAAGGCTGCCGGACATGCCTGGGTGACAGAAAGCTAGAGTACTCATTGTCAAAGATTGATACGTACTTGAGGCACTGACAATATATAAACAATATTATTGTCCTAACGTTGAAGGGACCTCGGTTCCAACAGTTGATATTGTCTCCTCACCATCGTCCTCGTCGCAGTCCTCCTCATAGTCCTCTTCCTGTTCCTCCAACGCAGCCTCTGCTTCCGCCTGTGCTTGAGCTGCAGACGCAGCATTAGCGATTGCCTGCTCCAACAGTCGCGCTTGTTCCTCCGAAAGACCATACAGTGAAAGCGGCGGTGCAGAAACAGTTGCACTGTCCGCGATTGGAACAAGAGAATCATTATTCGGGGCGCCACATCCGTCGTCCACAGGGAAAAGCTGCGATTCGGCCATGCTATGATTGGCAGCGCTCACCGCTGAATTATCTTGTTGATTTTGAGAGGCCGGCATATTTTGTAGCTGGGCCCTAGCGATGACGCTAGCCAAAGTTGCTTGACTTCCAGCCGGATCAACCTGCATTGATGGAATATCATGATCCACCGCTGTTCCCAGCGCGCTGGACACGTGTGATTGCAGCGTTTTGTGAAGACTGAGCACAGCTTCTTGTGCATGGCCGATGACGCCAACATCCATCTCCCCTTCCTCTGGACCCCAATCATCACCAAACGTTCCGTAACTTGCTGTAGATGCCACGGAATGAGTTACAATATCAGCCCACATCCGTGTCCGTCGGCCTTCCCGCAGTGCATCATCCCCACTCTCCTTGTCCAGTTCGACTTCTTTGATTGCCGCGTTAACACATGCCTCCCCTTTGCCACCACGAGTTGCGCTGCTATTTTTGTGCCTCTTTATTGCATCACGCCGCGAGAATAACTTGTAGCAGCCAGCGCACTGGTATCCCGTCTTGTCGTGTAATTTGGCATGTCGTTTCAGGTCATGATTTCGGGCAAACGAAGCAGGACATGCAGCACAGCGATATGGCCTGTGCACTGCGTGTACTTGTTGGTGCGCTCGTAGGTTAAATAATCGCGCGAAAATCTTGCGGCAACCTGGCACTAGGCAGGGGTATACTGCGGTACCAATGTCGCTGAAAGGGACAGGCTGAGGGCCAGTTCCCGGCGGTATCCATGGGCGGGGAGGATACATTGATACGTCAGGGGGTTGCATATGAGCGTTCGGTGGGACAGCGGTGGGGCCAATGGGACTACCACTCAGGACTCCAACCACCTGAATGAGTCCACTGATCTCCTGTAAGGCGTTTGTCTCGGGCCCTCCTCTTGCAGAAGAGGTGACCGCAAAAAGAAATATTTGATGCAACTGTAGCTGAATTGAGGATATGATCGACGGATCTGGCGGGCCGTTGGAAGGTGGATGGGAGGCTAGAGTTTCTGAAACCACGCGAACTGCGTCTGTTATCTGGCTCTGTAAATGGCCATGTGCGAAAGTTGGCCGTTTGAAGGCTCGTGGCTCGTTCCTCCGCTGTTCTTCTTCAGTCTCATCGCGTTTCCTCTTGCCTTTATCCAGCTGTAGTGCAGGCGCATTAGAATGACGCAGTGCGGCAAAAAGGGCGTCGGAGCGAGCCAAAGATACAAGGGTCATGCTGAGTGATTTTGCAAGGTCTTTGGAAATTGTTCCAGCGGCAACTGTGTGATTGAGTATTTCCAGAACGCTGTTGCCTGCACCAGGAACGACCGCAGATGCTAGAGTTGAGTGAACCAGAGGATCCTTTCCTGCAATGTTCAGCACGTTCCCCATTGTCTTCAAGGCGGCCTCTTCTTTCTTGGACGACATAGATGATTGGGAAGGCGGTTGTGTGATCGGGGCTGGAGAAGGAACCACAGACGGAACACCATCATGTAGTGGTGCACCAGGAGTTGATGTTGATGCCGTCGTAGTGACATTTACGCGGTCTGCTTGCGCTTTGCTAATGTCTGCCCATAGCTGTTCCTTCAACCGACGCGCAATTTCCTCCGCTTCTTCCTCTCCGTCATCATACTCATCGTCATCATAGTTTTCGTCCTCTTCAACCCACTCATCTACCTCCTCATCTCCAGTTTGTTTAGTGGTCGAGTTCGCTGTCGCGTCAATTTGGTTGGATCTAGGTTCAGTCATAAGTACTAGGTACTGAGATGAGATGCTTAGTGGAAGGTCATATGATTATGATGTTGGTCGGTACAAACCAGAGCAAGCATCTACATAGGTACCGAACTTCATCGATTTATTATTAACGTAGCCAACTGTCCATCTTACTGACTTGACCTGTCTCTACGTATCATATTCGTGGCAATGAGCTGGCTAATAAGTGGGAGTTATGTCCGCGCTAGTAATCGGCAAACGCTCTTGTGTGAAACTCCGCAATTTGTATAATTGCCAGCCGATTACCTCAAGTTCTAACGATCCAAAGTCGTACTTTGGGTTAATTTTCCCTGAGGAATAGCCAGTCGCAAATGTCGAACACGATCAAGGACCTTGCGGCTGGAACGGCTGGAGGAATAGCTCAGGTATGTATAAAATAGGCTCAATGCTACGTGTCGACTCAATCCGCGTATTAGGTCCTGGTTGGACAACCCTTCGACATCGTGAAAGTGGTGAGAGTGGCTATAAAATCCAAGCAAGTATACTTGCGTACACATTATAACTCTTCCTTAGCGCATGCAAACTTCGGCAAAGGGCACGTACAGTGGCATGCTGCATTGCGCTGGCGGTATCTTGAAAAATGAAGGGCCTCTGGCGTTTTATAAGGTGATGCTCTTGTCACTCTTTACCGTCCTTTCTCACATCATTTTGTCAGGGCACTTTAACGCCATTGCTGGGAATCGGTGTCTGTGTATCGATACAATTTGGAGTCCTCGAGTATGCAAAGCGGATATTCACGGTCCAGAATCTCGCTAGAGGTGAAGGGGGAGAAGAAGGAAAGATGTTGAGTGGGGGGCAGCTGGTCATTGCTGGTGTTGCGGCAGGGCTTGCCAATGGCGTAGTTTCTGGTCCAGTGGAACACATTCGCATTCGTGAGTCATGTGTTGCGTATATGACTAGTATCTAGCTTCTGACCTCTTCCTTAGGTCTGCAGACGCAGTCAAATACGAATCCAATATACAAGGGTCCATTTAACGCAATGAAACAAATTGTCTCACAACACGGCATTTCTGGACTATTTAAAGGACAAGCTGTCACCTTTCTACGTGAAGCGACAGGCTATGGTGTCTATTTCTTGGCATACGAAAAGCTTGTACAGCGCGAAATGACCCAAAAGGGAATACGACGGGACCAGATTAACCCTATGAACTCCATCCTGTATGGCGCAGCAGCTGGATACGCAGTAAGTTCCATGCCCTCGACCCAGTGCATGTTCGCGTGTACATTGAGCTAATTCCGCGACAGCTTTGGGCAGTGATATACCCTATAGACATGATAAAATCTAGAATGCAGACCGACGGATTTACCCCGTCTACTGGACAAAAATATGCTTCGGCACGGGATTGTGTGAGGAAAGTTTGGAGAAGCGAGGGAATCAGCGCATTTACACGTGGCTTGGGGCCCACTTTGATTCGGTACGTATTTGATTCCTCAGAAATGCTTCACGAACTCATTGCTCGACCAGTTCACCATTTGCGAACGGGGCGACATTCCTTGGATTCGAGATGGCTAGTAGACTGCTGTATTCATAATTATCGAGGATTCATCTCCTGCACGTCAATGCGAGACGCTCAGTGGTCACGCTGTTTGATCAGCCCGCTTATATTCTCATATTTTAGATCGGACTAGATCAATAATAAATATGCAAACAAACGAGTTTCCCTGTGCCCATATCTCAGTCGGTACTATAGTATGGCACATGGATATAAATTAAGTGACGATCACAATGACTATTCCGGTTAATGCAGCGAAACAGTGCGCGCGAGTGTCGTGAGTAAGGTTGTACTTACCACGCAGTGGAGACACTCGTTGACGGCTCGAGCTTAGTTGAAATTTGCCGACGACTCCAACGTGGGTATTTATCCCAGGTTGCAGGACAGGACAATCCGAATGAAATGGTCTTCTGAATGATACCACATTCCTCTGCCTGCTCATGAGCCCTCGATCCATGCATTACAGCGTTAAAGCAATTCTGCAATGCTGTCTTCGTCTATTTCTTTGGGATGGTTGGACGGTTGACGAGAATCCACTTCTATCCGAAATTCCGCATACTTCGGTGGAGACACGACGACTCCGTCCAGTTTCTTTGTAGCGTCTGCCTTCGCCATGGGAGATGTCAACACAACTCGATACTTGCGGTGATGGAGATCGTTTGCGATCACCACCTGGAGCCTATAGCGCTCAAGCGACTATTGAGCTTTCGGTGTCAGATTCGTCTCGTTAGTTTCGAGCTGGGAAAATATGCTGGTCAAATGACAACGTAAAAAGTGAAGCGAACCTACCTTGAAGACAATGAACTCTTCTAGTTTCCACTCTGAGACAAGCGGCTGTAATATTCTCAGTACCTTGATCCATTTCTATGGACAGATTGCCCTTTCCAGATTGCATCCTATGTTACGACTGACCGTAGGTATTATCGACATCGTTTTCCGAGACAGGGTGTGATCACTTACCAATCTCTGCTGCAGTAAGAAGAATTTACTGATAGTGGCAGCAAGATGATATATCACCTTTCTTCCTGGGACACTCGTCTCTCTACTGACTGCGTGCGGTAAGCAAAGATATTCGTTCATGGTAACGAACGAGACCATGGGTAGGGTTCCTTAGGCATGCACTACTTTGTAGTTACAGTGATTTGCGGTGTTGGTGTCGTAAATAGAGGGTCATTTGAGTACGGAAATGCCGAGTCAATAGTCGAAGATGACAGTGATGCAGCATCAATCTCCCAAAAGTTGAGGAATGGGTTGGTCGAGTGGGAATAACGTCGACTAAAAGGTTGCAGGCTGAACTGGTGATGCACGAATATGACGCCATAACCAGCTTTCATGAAATATTCGGCAGATATCGCACCACGGGTACCTGCATGATGGTTAGCAGAGAATATCTAATGAAAAGAACATTGGCACGCACCGGCGCTGACATTATCGAGGAAGCGGACGCTGCACATGATTTAGTGAATATGAGGTCAGTGACCCTGTGCGACTGTGGGGGGTTGCACGCTCTTAGACATTGAGCTCTAGCGGTACCGAGTGGTCCTCTGGTTCGAGTTCAGTGTGCATGACGCGAGCACCTGTGATAATGACTCTCACCGTTACAAGTACGACGGATCAGTTAGCCTGTCGTTGCCGTTGGGTAAATTTGTGTCCTGGAGTCGCAATCACCAGCGGAAAGTGAACAGCGTCATCAGGAAAAGCCACGCGCAATTTCCATCGGTGGAAGTTGCTATCTTTAGACAATCAGGTACTAGTCCACACCCGTTCTGCCTTCGGCACAGGTCGCAAAAAAAGAGCGCTTCGCGCTCTTTTTAAGCTCCCTGGCCTCAGCTTCATCCTAA
>MU172299.1:392113-452548 GCA_016695485.1 Suillus hirtellus | reverse complement strand
TTGGCCAGTAGGGCCTTTGAGCCAGCCCGCTAGTTGTTCATTGTTGAGCTCCACTATCAGACCTCCATTACAAAGGCGCTGGACCGCGCGGACTGCGCCTGTTGGGGTTCCCTCACCACTTATTACAGAGAGGATATCAGAGATGCTCTTAGCTATGGTGGCATTGGTGGCTTCTGCCGGGAAGAGAGAGTGGCCCGGCATTGGGTCGAGCAATATCTGTTTGGCTCGAAGAGATGCTCTGGCTACCGCTTGGTCAATGGATGGGGGGAGATTGGCAGCTGCTATTGAACTGTAGGTAGGGAAGGCTGGGGGAGTGGCTGTTGGCTGCATGGTAACTGGTGAGGGTTGGGAGAGCTGAGTCGCGAGGTTGTTGAGACAGTCCTGAGTGAATTCGAGGGACAGTGTGAGGAGCTTGTAGGAGTTATTGCAGTCCTCAATGGATTTGTATAGGGTGTCCACTGCATCCTCGATGCGTTCAGCTGCAGTTTTGAGATCATTCTTTTCTTCCTCTTTTTCCCTTTCTATTACATCGTGAAGTTGCTTCGATTGTGCCAACATTCCTTTCAAAGATTCTGCAGTGGTGTGTATGGAGGCTACTTGAGGGGCAATAGCAGCTATGACACTGTTCACGATGTTGGTCGAGAGGGAATTCGTAAGTTGGTCGGCTGCCGCTTTGGCGACTACATCTGCTATTTCCGAGGCGGCTTGCTGTTTGAGAATGAAGGCTACAGCTCTGATAGCATTGGTGACGGCAAGCGGGATGGGTTTGGCCATTTGGGTGACTTGGAAAAGGATGCCCGCCAGGTGGAGCAGGGAGAGAGGTTTGTCAGCCTGGCAAAGGAGAACACTGGTGAGATACTTCTCAGCTGAGTCCAAACCTGTGACTGCTCCTGGTAACGCCTCAATGTCGTCCTGCAGCATTTGATTCCTTTGGGCAGTGGGGTTACGATTAGTTGTGTGGGGTAGCGTAGTTGACTGGTTCTTTTTCTCTGGCACTTTAGTGGGTGCCATGAGTCGTAGAGTCTGTCTGTTAGTGTTGTTCACGGTTTATATACTTATTTGAATGTTTTTGGGGTTTTCTGGAGTATGTCTAGATAGAAGAGAAAGGTCTAAGAGTTAGTATGGATGCGCGAAGGCGCCGTTTGGCAGCCTTGGCGCTGTTGAGTGCGATGTTGAAATTTGAGTTTCGGGGTCCTAGTTGGGGTGCCACTTGGTTCAGGTCCAAGAAGCGATTCTCTCAACTTCTTGTACTTCCCAACACGCTCCTTCGGCATGGTATCCGGGCCTGTGCATTGCACAGCGTTCGTTTTTCTCCGCTGCCTCATGCCCATGAAATCTACTTGTTTAGGCACAAGTTATTCGTCCCACTCAATTCTTAGGCTGGTACTTCATGTAAGTCTTTGACCCCACGGAAAATAAAATAATGTGAAATTGAGCACCCCACACTGTTTATTCGATGAAGGCGTCATTGAGCTTGTTGTAATGTACTTTGTGTGGCAGGGGACTTGGGCTACGGCAGCTCATACGTGCACAATGCTGTAGATCCATCATATGACACGAGCATCAAGGGCTATTTTAGCAATATAGCCACCGTCAAGATACAAATGAAAACTACTTGAATATCTGCGTTTCCAACTATGCGAGTAACCGCTCGTTACGAACGCACCATCTCCATGGGAAGCATAGAGCGCACTTCGATCTTACTGGAGAGCTGAATGAAGTGCGGTTGATGATTATCATAGACAGCGAGATGTTATCGAATACTTACCAGTGAACCAAGCACACAAGTCGACCTTCATATCCTCATCAATCTTATCCATCATGGACTGATACGAGTCGATGGCTGCTCCAAAACTACCTGCTCGAAAGAGTGCATAACACTGTTGCTGGTTTGCAGTCTTCCACAAGGAGCTGAGGTCCCAACCAAAGAGCTGTGGAAAAGACGCAGCTGAGCATGACAGAATTTTCGATGTGTCATATCCGCGTACCACGACAAATTCATCGTACGTCAAATGAATTGGTGATTTGTAAAAGAAAGTGCTGGCATTGGCAGCGGCAGTGAAGTGTTCAACAGCTTCATTGTAACGCGCGCCCTGCAAAGCAATATTTCCCAATTGGACACGTAGATAGGCCTGGTATATGAAGGACAGGAATCAATAACGACGCATGAATCTGGCATGAGGGAGCGGATGGTACTCACTTCCACTATACGACAAGCAACAAGATCGACATCGGGAGACGCAGTCAGCTCTCGGGTACGCAGCATTGCCTCTTGATGTTCATTTGCATTGAACAATGCAATGGTCTAAAAACAGCAATGAAGCACGGAGCATGTGAGAAAAACATTACCTGCCTTGATCAAAAACAGGAAGTGATCGGTCTTTAAATCGCTCGTAAACATAGAGGCGAGGTCAAATGATATCCTCGCAGCCAGAACCTGCTTTTTTCCACAGAGAGCGATACCCTTGGATATATGGCCTGCCAACGATGGCCGGATGCTGACGGACTATGTCATCATTGAAGTCAACTTTTGTAGATAGATCATGATGGGTCAATCAATCTCACCCGAATTGCGTCTTGAAGTGCTTGGTTCCAGTCACACTTTCGCGCCATAACAAATGCGCGATTGGCATATGCGGTGGAATTGGCATTCGAGTCAATATCCAGATTTAGCACCTTTATAGCGGTAGACCAGTCCCCAGCTATGCACGCGTTGCGGACTGTCGAGTTCATAGCGACGACCTGCGTGAATCATGTTCACATTGCATTATAAGATAGGTCAAAGATGGGAACGTGCCTTGAACTTGGAGTAGGATTCAGCCTTAACATAAAAAAGACGCTTAGATGACGAATTGGCAAGAAAACGAAAACAAACGTACCTGATACGTCCCCAGCTCCTTCATGAGGCCATCTTGTGAACCGTCCTCTGGCAAAGCGTACTTTGATGTTGGCCACTCTGAGATCTTTTTATCCACACCTCCACTGAAGATGCGCTTGTCATCCGCAGAGAACGTGACGCAGTTCACCTCCCCAGAGTGTTTGAATATGGCAACGTTTCGTCGATCTGAGAGTCGCCATAGGCAGACACGGTTGTCATGAGATGCGGAGGCAAGGAGAGTGCCGCTAGAGTTCAAAGAAATGGCGTGGATGTTCTTGAAATGGCCCTTCCAGGAAGCACCGACCTGTCTCCAGGTCGATGCATCCCACTCTCGCATAGTGGGATCTGTCTCATCCCCTCCCGAGAAAAGCCGTGAGCCATCGGGCGCCCAAGCGAGTGTGTACTCGGATCCTTCACCAATCGTTCTCATCGATTGAGTGGGGAATGGAAGTGGTGGTGTGCAATCGCGACTGTAGGAAACGTTATAATATCCGTTTGAAGTGTCAATCTGGTAAATTTGGACACCGTAGTGGTGCGTTGCAATTGCAAGAAGCGCTTGGGAATTGCCTATCGGCCGTGGCGAATACTTAACGCAGCGGACAGGTCCACCGCAACTGAGTCTATGTTGCACCTGCCATGTCGATGTATTCCATAGCTTCGTGGTGGTGTCAGATGATCCACTGGCCAGCATCCTGGAATCCGAAGAAAAGTCAAGTGAGAATATCCAGCTGTCATGAGCTTTATCGAGTGCTTGGTTGAGTGGTTCCCCAGTGTTTCCATGCCAGACGATGAGATCACCGCTCTCATCACCACTTGCTATCCATTTTCCATCTCGTGAAACAGCCAATGACCGCACCCGACTGCGATGCCCCTCCATCTTCTTCAACACTACACCTGTTTTCAAGTCCCATAGACGAAGCATCCCATCATACGAGGCCGTGACCATGCGTTCATCACGGTCGCGAAAGACTGCGAGTGCGATCACGCGATCCTCGTGATCTTCGAATGTTCGAGTGGGTGTGATGTTTGGAGTGAGCGCTGCCATTTTGGTGAAGCTGGAGCACAGTTAAGGTGGACTTTGTGTGTTTAGGCAATAGGTCTTGCTCGAAGTTGCAGAGGTGCGTGTGATGAGGTGTTTTATAGCATTACCCTGTCGCCGGACGTTAAAAACATGAGAGGGTTATCATAAGTACCCTGCTTGCCAATCAAAACAAATAGACTCGCGCGTCTGAGTCGTGTCGCCGCAATGTTCCACATCAGTCAACGGGCCTGGTCGCAATTGTTTCAGGGGTCCATGCGGCAGATAGGAAGAAGACGTACACGGTTCACCCAATTCGCCTGATTGGCCATGTCCTCAAATTCTAATTAGATTGTCACCCAAAAACGTAGTATTCCACCCGGTGACATGTTGAGCTTCTGTTCCCTGGAACATTCGTAGCGGAGATCCGAGGCTTCCTTTGATCTGCTTTGGTTGCTAGCATCACTGGTATGTGCGATTTGCCATTAGCATTGAAGATAATCAACCGTTTCTAACTGTGACTCAAGTCAGCTGTGATTGAACGTTGGATGATTTTGGATTTGGGGTTTTGGATTGGCAACTCCAAGACATGTTGTTTCTCAGATTTCCGGTGATTAAGGATGGCAGTTGGTATGGCGATGACCTTCTAGATGGGCCCATCAGTTTGTGTCTCCGTTCTAGTACGCGCAATTCTATATGAAACCATCATGTATGTTCCCGACATGCATATAACCACATACCATATGTAGTTCTCGTGCCATGGATGGTCAAGTTCGATTACACAGAAGCTCTGGAGATACCAATGACTCGGACGAGCTTATTGAACATGGTTTAACTGGTATGGGCAAATAAGTCGAAGGCACAGATGACCTTGATAAAATATTGTGTCACCTGGCTAGGTACTTCGACGACTGTAGTCCCACAGACTGTGTCAGCATCGGTATTCGCTTTAGTGTCTCGAAAACACTCATGATCATTGTCTTCGACTCGTCACTTACGTGCCTGCCCTCGTCTCGAATCATTTCTGACTATGCAGGTTGCTGTAGCGGCAGGCTCGCTGATGCCGAAGCCATGACCTGAGTCATTTCCGGGAAAACTCTCACTGGCCAAATCCACACGGAAGAACAATACGCGACCTGTCAATAGCCCTTACATTAATAATGATAGGCGTATTGAAGATGGATATCTTACCAAAGAACGCTTTGGCTGCTGAAGCTGGTTCAGAGCATGAGTTTATTCGCGCTGCAAGTTTAGATGAAGTTTGTGAAGAATCCATTTTGTCGTTCATAATTGGGTTCATACACGTATAACGACTAATAACACCCACCTTTGCTATACCTGTGATGTTAAATCATTCTACACGAAGGTATGTGAGACATGGGTGAGCGCGGTGAGAGTGACTTACACGTCACAAATGCTAATACTGGTCGACGGCGAAGGTTCTTCTGGCATTTGGATGCAACCGCTGACATCCTGAGGTTAATCTAGACTAAAGTCTTACTTGAGATGACGTCCGCATTATTTAGTGCTTGCTTCGTGTCAGTGATGTTGTTGCTATAGAACACAGCTAGGACAACTTGCCAGGGCCAGGAGAAGTGTCTACCACCCTGAATATATTAGCAATAAGACATCATGAGAGGGTGGAGTCGTATTAACAGCTAGCACTTGAGCGTGCAAGGAGGAAACGAAGGGTAACATCGAATAAGAACGTTCTTGACAGGACTGCGGACTAGGTGGAAATGGTGGACAGCGGGCCTGCATCATCATCAATATGGCATGTGCGTCGCTCGCGCTAGCGAGTTGAAATACATCCCAAGTCTCGACCCTACACATTTGCTCGCAGGACCTCAAACTCATCTGACCTTAGAGGTAATACGCCATAGGCCGCACACATCCGATGCAAATGAGATGTTCAGGGACGCGAGAGCTACGAGTAGGAGTGAGAGGTTTAGTGTTAGTGACTTGAGTAGACTGTCGAATGCAACTTGCCCACTTCACCAGCGTCAAAACGAGAGCCTGAAGTATATATGTAAGCGTGGATTTGAGAAAGGAAGCGACCAGTACTTGTGAGAAATGGATCGAGAGGGCGGACAGAGTAGCGTCAATAAGAAAAAAACTGCTCGGAGTCATAACAGCGGTACTTGAGCGTGTAGTGTGATATGGGCTAATCAAACGATCACGCTTAAGGACCGCCGCATGAGAACACCTTCAATTACTCGTTGAGCAAAATTTTTGCATTGGTGTGTTTGGCGATCTCTGCGGTAGTAACGATATCTGAAACGGCCATCGCTCACCTCGAGGGACAAGGGAGAAGTTGGGACGAGGTATTTATAAGTCAACGAGGATTTGAAACCCAGCCATTGATGTAGAAGGGAAATCATCTGGTCTCATATCGTGTGATGCTAGAGTTTCTGCAAGAAAACACGTTTCAGACAGCATGGTATGAGCTATATTTGTAATTGTTTGGTGTGCAGGCCGTGGCCCATGTGCTGCACGCGTTGACCTCGAGGAGCAGATTATATTGTCTAGATATCGTTTCTACCGTCCTTCTTTTGTTTCATTATCTGCCACCTAAGTATTTTAACCGAAAGACTCAGATCAACGTTCTATACGATGGTCTTCAGTCTTTTCACTCGCAAGCCCGATTCATTACCCAACGCACAACTACACACACCCTCTCCCTCACTTTCACACGCTGACTCACCAGTAGCCCTCTCGCCCACACCACCACCCACCACCGAGACAGAGCCCGAGCCCGAGGTAACAGACCCAACCGCCTTGTATGACCTCGTACGCTCTGTCCCTCCCCAGACCCTACACACATACACCCTCACCCACCTCTCCCCGACCTCCGATTCCCCACTGATACCCCCCTCCCCACGTACACTCACTGCCCTTACCCAGTTCTTCCACGAACTCTGCCCGCCGCCACAACTCCATTGCGTGCGCTGCCACTCCTCTTTCTTTGAACTTTCAAATACAGACACGTCTTGCCGCATTCCACATGATGATGAAAGCGCACTCGTCGATCGTGCTGCGTATGAGACCTTGTGGTGCTGTTGTGGAAGAAGTGTCGAAGGCACGGGAGATATGGGTCCCCCGGATGGGTGGTGTTATGAGGGAAGACACACAGTGGGTATTATCTCGTGCTTTGCAATTCAAAGACTGATTTCGGATATAGACAGACACCAGGCGTGCGCGTTTCCGCGCAGATTCTACCATCCACGACGATAAACTGTTCTCTTGCGCCGCGACGGGATGTCACGGCCGTAAACGCAAGCGAAGCGTATCCGTCTCTAGTGACCTGAGTGCCAGCATAAGGAAGAAGGACAAAGCCAAGGCAATCGCAAAAGCAAATGTCGATGCTTCACCCAAGTCTTCTCCCAAGCCCACTTCAAAAGCATCCACGCCCAGGCCCACACCCAAACCGCTCTCCAAATCCGGCTCATTCATATCCTCAGTTACCCTCGTCCATCCGAGACCTAAATCTAACCTCCACAAGTCCCACGTCGCATCACCAATCGTAGATGCCGTTTCCGAATCTGAAACCGACCCACAACCGGATATCCCTATCCGTCCTACTCGAGAACGCACAAGGACACGCTCTACTGTAGACGAACATAAGGCCCGCCTTACTGCAGACGACAAAACGCGCCCTCTTACTGACGAGAGCATGAGTAAACCACGTACGCGGAGCGCAGCACGGGAAGAGCGTAGTCTTTCGCGCACGAGAATGATCGTGAGAGGCGGTTCTGTGCGTGTGCTGCGTGAGCACGGGAGGGAAAAGGAGAGAGAGAAGGGTATATGTGAGTCAGATGGGGATGACAGGGGACGAACCAGGGGGAGGGAGGTGAAGAAGAGAAGGGTGGGTGTATGAGTCAAACCTTGTATGTCAGATGTCAGGTGTATGTGGCGTGGATGGGACCGGATGGGTGTGAATGACATATTATACTACTATTATTCTGGTGTGTCCCTTGTTAAGTCAGTGCGATGACACTGACGAGTACGGCGCTGGCAGTCGATAACCCTCTTTTGTATGCTACTACCCCACTATATCTGGAGATTCACAATCTGTATCCATCCTAACTTAATCATTGTACCAGACTGCTAGGAGGCAATCTTGTATCTTTACCCTGATTATTTGAATATTCAGAATCGGTAAACCTTCACCCCATCCATATGAAACAACCAGAATGAGCTCACCATCTTCAGAAGACACGTCTACAAGCAACTCTAATCCTTTGTTACCACCGTACACCACGCCAAGGTTACACAGTACACTTCCCTCAGCAGCGAACCAACAACCTCCCTACCATCAGCCAATTCTGGATAGGTTTGGGAGGGGGTACTGTGATGTCATCCCGTTTCCTGTTCGCCATCGCCATTATAGACTGGCCGTTTTTTCTGCGTTCTCTGGAAACAGCTGGGCAAAGGGATATACAGAACGAAATATCAATGGTATTTATATGCTAAAACGTCAAAAATTTTAGCATACAGCGCAGCCAAAGTACAAGTTCAAAACACCAAAGGCTACATCACAAAGTAAGTAAACGACGAACAGCCTGCAATTCTCACCGCAAATCAATTTCCACCGTCTCGCCAACTTCCTCCTCACCATCCTCAGATTCTACGAAACTCTTCCGGATCTCTTTCTCCACCGGAGGAGGGGGAGGAACTTCTACACTAGATGGCACGACTACCGCCACAGGCGTCATGTCATCTTCATTCGTACGGTTCGAACCTGCTTCATGCTCGGGCTTCGGAGCACGTGCTTGTGTAGGAAGAGAGGGTACGGGCGGAACTACTTGAGCTTGAGTTGGTGACGTCGGAAATTTGAAATTCCTATCCATCGTACCATTGCTCTTGTGCTTCATTTCAGAGGGCGACGGTTTCGGTGGGGGCGGTTGCTCCTCTTCGTCCTCTTCCTCATTGATTGGCCCTTGGGTGGTTGCCGACGGTGGTGTAGGACGGCGTATTGATGGAAGACTTTGACGTGATGCCGAGTTTCTGTGAGCTGCGCTGGAGCTGGGGAGAGAGGCTTGTGACATCGATTGGGGACGCTGGGAGTAGCCAGAATTGGGCGGGGTGACGCCAAGATAGTAGCCCGAAATCGGCACCATTCTGAAGATAAAAACTGTCAACGAGAAGCGTTATGGATAGAACATACGTACTTTTTTTCGCTGTGGCACGCTAAAATCCACTGTGGTTGAACCACAGGGATGCTCAACTGCAAGGCACGTTGATATTCTGCACCCGGAGCTGCTGCAACACCACCGGCTGGTTGCGCACCTGCGGGCGTGACTGCAGGAGTAGTGCACACGAAATGCGTCGTGTCGATTTGGATTTTGTCGCTCCACTTTGCGCGCATCTCTTTCAAAGCAAGCTTTGCGTTTTCCAGCAACACGCTGTCTGTAACATTTGCGAAGCAAACTGAAATTCCGCTTGTATCTGCGATCGTGTGCGTGCGCACGCGGATGAGGTTCGAGGGATAGGTTCCTGCGGAAGTACGGAGGAGGAGCTGGAAAGTGTATTGGGTATCTACGGAGAGTCCAGAAAGTTTTGTGGAGTAGTTGGTGAGTGCATTAGGAATCGAGGCAAGGCGTTGGCTGTTCTTGTATATGTCGAGGGAACGTAACTTCGCATTGGCGAGCTTAATGGGGGGCCATTCGAGCGTGACAGATGTTTGGGTGACATTACGGACCTGAAAATAGTGGTGTGAGCGAGGCGGACTGAAATAAAGTTGGTGCTGCTCACCTCGAGCTGCGGATTCTCAGGCGACTGACTTCCAAATGTCTCTAAGATATCTTCTTGAAGCGACCAGAACTCATGGTCTCGCTTTCGCTCCTGAGCCACGTTCCGGTGGACCGAGATGTTGACTATAGACCCAGTTGTTGCTCCAGGAGGAAGTAGTACCGATGGAAACTCTATTAGGTGAGCTCGGTCGCCCAGAAGGATCTGCACCGCATCACTTCATATTTGGGTGACGTACTAAACTTCAAGTTGGACTTACAGCCATGCCCGCATCTGGAGTTAATATTATGAGTCTTATGAACGCGTCAAGTGCCAGTCACTTACCGAGCTTTCCGACCGTAAAAGTAAAACTATCCTGCGCTCTCGCCATGGTTGCTTGTCACGGTGAACAGCGTTGAGAAAGTTGGAGCGCTGAAGGTATGGGTTAACGTGGTCCGTCGTGGCTGTGCTGCATTATTTCGATTCCCTTATTGGGTGATAACGTCACAGATTAGATGAACCTCACTTTTCGCGCCTGTTGCATATTTTCTTTTGTGCCCGCCAGCTCTCTATCCTTTTCTCACTGCCTGCCCGGTAATGACCATTGTGATGTCTTCGTCGCAACAGGCCGATGCTGCCTTTTTCCAGCTTCTCTCTGCATTCATCGGCAATTTGCATCGTTCTTGAATCTTGATCATCTGTGCAGGCTGCGGCGTTGCTATTCGTAATTCCTCTTTCGATCTGTTGCGGCAACTTGGACGGATATTCGGGCAAGCCGATGTGGCAAAGGTATGTCCTCACTGTGTGGTTAGAACAACACAGTCTATAATGGCTTATTTGATCCATCAAATATACTATAACTACTGTACAAATGGGATACATTCACGGTTTGAGGCATTGTGTACTTTTAAAATGCTCCCAAGGTTCATGGAAGTAGGTCCTTGGCACTGCAGACAGTGACCAGGCGTGTCATTCGGTCCTCTGCGTCACACCTCACTGTGCGTGGGACGCCGAGTCGTCGGCATCTTTCGTCCCAGACCGGCTATTTCCTCGATAACGTAGCCCTTGTCTTGCCGAGGACAGTGAGCAGGCGTATCATTCAACCCTCTGCGTTGCTCCTTATGTGTGGGACGAAGTTTGGGCCAAAGTACGGGCTGAGTCTGGGGACGCCTATCGGCATCTTTCATCCCAAACGGTTCGGCCGTTTCAGATACCCCTCAATAACGTAGCCCTTATCAAGTCTGACTTCCTCTGATTAGGCGCCCGTGCCTGCCACACGTGCTTGCATAGAGATAATAAAAGCTAGGTCCGCTGGAGCCGAATCCTTCCCTGGATTCTTCTGCACACCCTGACCAGCACTCAGACGTCTCTGCCTTGAGTTCTCCAGGCATAGCACCATTATGTCGCATGTTTCCACGTCTTCAGTAACCAAAGAACAGCCATCACCTGCTGCCAATCCCAACCCACGCTCCGTATTCAGCGCCGTACGACAGAAAGTGACTACGAAATATGGCTGGTTTGGTGACTATGATTATCGATGGCTCTGTCTACCATCTCTTCCTACAGCTAGAAGCAAACAACCGCCATTTTATGGCATCGACGATGAACTCCCGCTCGTGCTGGCTATAACAAGCGGGTTGCAGCATGCACTTGCGATGCTTGCAGGTCTCATTGCACCGCCCATCATTCTTGCCAGTGCCTTGATGCTGGACTCTGACACATCATCCTACATGATATCAGCTTCACTCATTGGGTCTGGTATGTCTAACGAACCTACACTCATGCAGAACTGATTTAGGAATCAGGCATTCTAAGTTTAGTACAAATGTCACGCATAAAGTTATGGGGCCGCTATTATCTCGGTACTGGGCTTTTGTCCGTGGTCGGGACGAGTTTTGCTACGCTCAGCACAGCAAGTGCCGTATGCGCGCCTGCATTCTATATGTGTAACATTATTTGATAAGGTGGATAAACGCAGATTTTCAACATGATGTACGCCAACGGCACATGTCCTTCGACAACTGCTGCAGATGGCACTGTCACGCGAGGTCCGTGCCCAGATGCTTATGGGATGCTACTTGGTAGGTCGATCTTGAGTTCCCAGCAATATCTAAGTTACTGACGTTATGAAGGCACTTCCCTTATCTGTGCCTTTTTAGAGATCGGATTGTCGTTTCTTCATCCGCGGATTTTGCAACGGATTTTTCCTCCCATAGTCACTGGTATGGTTACGGCTTGGCTTTGTGCCTCAAGGCTCACTTATCTCAGGCACCTGTATCCTCATGATCGGATCGTCTCTCGTCGGGTCCTCTGGCATCCTTGACTGGGGTGGTGGTTCGAATGGATGTCAAGCGCGCCTGACTAGCGGGATCTATCAGCTATGCCCGACAGTTGGATCTCCCCATGCATTACCGTATGTCTGACGCATTTGAATCCAGCACATTGATGATGTTCTATGACAGATGGGGCTCTCCTCAGTTCATAGGTCTCGGGTTCCTCTCTTTTGTGAGCATAATTCTCACAGAACTCTTCGGCTCTCCATTCCTCAAGAATGCGAGTATCATCGTTGGGCTTGCAGTAGGATGCATCGTTGCTGGCGCAGCTGGGTACATCGACGGAAGTACCATCACGAGTGCACCTGCAATTACATTCTTATGGTAAAATATTCATTCTTGCATGTTGATACGAAGTCTGACTGTTGGGTAGGGTATATCGATTCAAGATTAATGTGTACCCACCAGCTATTTTACCTATGCTAGCAGTTTACGGTCGGCATCTCTCTCTTTCTTGGGACAGGCTGGCTAAATGAAACGTCGACATCAGTATCAACGACAATGGAAGCAATTGGCGACATAACCGCGTCTTCGGAGGTGTCCCGTATTCCTGTCGTGGGAGAGGATTTCGATTCAAGAATACAAGGCGGTGTTCTGGTTTGTCTTTCCATGGACATGGCTACCAATGATGTTCTAATGTATGTCGCAGAGCGATGGGATAGGTGGATTTATTTCCGCCTTGTTTACTGTCACTCCTCTATCGGTATTTGCTCAGGTTTGACAAAATCTTTTATCATTGCGGTGCCTGGTCTTATCTTGTGTTCGGCGTAGAATAATGGTGTCATTTCTGTCACTCGCTGTGCAAACCGCGCCGCAGGAAAATGGTGTTGTGCCTTCCTCATCATCTTCGGTTGCCTCGGAAAGATATCAGGGTTCTTCCTCGCAAGTATGCCTTATGTCTTGCTGATCATCTTTCAGGCACTTACCATTCTCAGTACCCAACCCCGTCTTGGGCGGTGTGACGACGTTCCTCTTCGCGAGCGTCGCCGTCTCAGGCCTCCGCGTTCTTTCTTACATCAAGTACACGCGCCGCGACAGATTCATCCTCGCTGCAGCATTGTCGTTCGGCATCGGGGACCTTCTTGTGCCCACTATCTTCACTTATCTATTTGATGGTGTGAGTAACCCAAATAAAGGTCTCCAAGGGTTGTTTGAGAGCATCACGATTCTGCTAAGCACGCCCTGTCAGTTGACAAGTTTCACACTTTGTCACTGTCACACGATACTAATACCATTGACGACAGTTTTGATATCTGGCATCGTTGCCTTGGTGCTGAACCTGATACTCCCGCAGGATATGTCACAACAGGACGAAGATGAGGAGGTTGTAAATGTTGCGCAGGATTTGGAGATTCAGGTGCTAGAACGGGAGCGATGACTCGGATATGATTTGTACAGCGCATGCAAATCTCAACGTGGATACAATCACCTGCGGGCCAAGTTGGCGGCTGAACATTTAATCTCATGCGTGCCTCGTTCGTGATCGAGACAGTTTTATAACGTCGTGTATACGGAAAGTGTATTCCAGCTTATAAGACATGGAATATCGGTGGCTCGCCAGTTGACTGTTGCCTGTATTGTGTTTCGCACTCTTCCAGGTGTACTGACCATTTTCAATACTCAATCCCTGCCACAACTCTCCTTTTCGCGAGCGTCGTTGTTTCAGGTTTCCGTGTTCTTCCTCAAGTACATGCGGCGTGCCAGATTCATTCGACGTTGGGGACTTAGTCGTGCCGGCCGATATCTTTCTATACCTTCCTGTTTGATAATGTGAGCAACAGAAATTGCCCCAAAAGTCGTTTAAGAGCATCATCAATGGATCAGTGAGCACACTGAGAGGAGAAGCCCTTGAGCATCCATAACGGTAATTTGATATCCAGGTTTCTTCCAGTACTGCTGAACTTGCTACACCATGAGGATGGGTTACAACAGAATGAAAGTGAGTACGTATTTGGCAATTCAGGCACTAGATCAAGAATGAAAGTTATGATCTCTTCAGAGATAAAGCAGGTGAAAGTCAATTTGATATTCTCAAGCCCGTTGCAAAACTATCGCAAGCGTTCAAATTTGAACATAAACTTGACTTAGATGATGTGACCAACTGCAATTGCTAAACTGCTTTGCTTTGATCTTGATCAGAAGGCCTGACGGAATGTCTGCATGTCGAGAGAGAGAGAGAGATCTAGTACTTCCACAAGCAGTTGAACACGCTCGGTGTGAATCCGCAAGTGAAATGGTATCCAGAAGAAATGATTGTGTGAATGCAAGGTATACAGTAAATCATGCAAAAGAGGGACAAAATCTGTAGTTACATTAGATTCCCTTCGCTCCTCCGGTAACAAACAGGACAACCCTGAGGTATTTTAGCCCGTATTACAGAAGCGCTACCGAACAAGATGTCTCAGAAAGTAGAAGAATGTAGATATGTGTGAACTCACAAAGCAATCTTAGCGCTTACTCCACTGACGAGCACATTTATGCCTTCACTGGGTTCCTCGTTGTAAATGTCTGTCATGCCATCTACGCAGCTGGCATGAACTACGTGATGACACAAGAATAGCAAAAGAAGGTCTTGTGGTGATCGTTGTAGGGGTTGCGTACATAGCACACACATCGTTCTTGCTAGAAATAGGTGTCGAGCTTATCAACGACGAAAGAGTACAGTAACAAATTTTCGCACATTTCATGAAGAATCCGCTATTCTGACCCTTTGAGCGCGTCTTAGCAAGGTCGGAGCTGTCGCCATTGAGAATCGTTTGGCATCCCTCCATAAGGGAGATCTGAAGATGGAAGTCATGGAGAATCTTGATCAATGCTTCCTTGAGGCCAGGAATTTCCAACCCGTTCTTGATCCGACGAATCAAACGGATGGGGTCAATTTCAGCTCCGACATTTTCCAGTAGACCGCGAATGAAAGCTACAGGGTGTGAGAGCTATGCAAAAGTTGGTTTTCATCAGTCACTTACTCGGACGTGTTTCAGAATATTTGAGAAGGTCTTCCCAAAGGTCATCATCACTTTGTTCTTTAGCAAATTCGATGGCCTATATTAAATGTCACTCTTTGTTGGCCTTCATCTGCCAAATCACGTACCATATGCACGTCGCCTAGGCGCTCAATAATGAGCGTTAACGCCTTCTTGTTGTTGCCCATGCGACCAAGTAAGAACACCATCTCAGTTACAAGATCCCTGTTCTTGCACTCATTGTACGCCTGAAGGATGTTAGATAATGATGTGACCGGTTTTGGTAAATGACGCACCGCCTCAAGATTATACGAAGTGCTTGCCCGAAGGTAGTCAATCAGGCGGTGTGTTGCAAACTCGGCGAACAGCGTAACCTGTAAATGTGCATCGATATAACAGGAATTTAAACTCTTATCCACCGGTGGGCTTACCTGAAGATCAGCGAACTCAGACCCAAGCTGAGAGTCCTTTTTAAATAAAGCATCTAAGT
This sequence comes from Suillus hirtellus, assembly GCA_016695485.1. NCBI lineage: Eukaryota > Fungi > Basidiomycota > Agaricomycetes > Boletales > Suillaceae > Suillus > Suillus hirtellus. The sequence continues at coordinate 437,136 of MU172299.1, read as the reverse complement.
AAAGGAAGAGATAGAAGGGGCGATCACGAAGCTGCTGAACCACGCGAACGATCTGTTCAACTGTTCAGACAAGTTAGAAGACGAGAGAACGTGATGATCGCACAGGTATAGAATGGATATGATCCACCAGCAGAGCAATTGCTTCGCTGGAAGTTACTTCGCCTTCTGCGCCTTCTTGTTTTCGCCTTTCAAGGAGCTCTTGATCAAACTCGATCAACAAGAGTACTTGATCCTTCACATCGGTGAATAGATTATGCTCCCGGATGAGTTCAAATACATTCTGTCGTCTGAGGCGGAGGAAAAATGGCAGGGCTTTTCCGTATTGTCGATTAGCAGTATAACTAAAGGCGAGATCAGCGAGAGCAAAATAACTCCATGGGTGACACAAACAGCTCAGCCAAACATTCCATGAGAATCACAGCGTCTGGTGCAGGTAAGCTTTTTGAGGTTGATGACGATGGTGATCGCTCGAGTTCTGCTTGCACCGCAACAATGACAGTGGATATATCATAAATCGACTTCGGCCACTCCTTGATAGTGCGCATTAGAGACTAGACAACAGATCAGTCCTAATTACGTCCGGGACATTCACATGATATACCTGCCTATCATGCACAAGGAAGTGTGCAAGAATCATCTCATAGACCAGGTGGTCAAGTTGAGGTGCCTCCGTTGGGACATGAGGAATGATTGTCTGCGAAAAAAACGCAGCTAAAATGCGTGTGTATGGCATCACAGAGTCAACACACCTGTAATTGCTGACTTTGAGCAAAAACAAATATCCAACTTTCCCAGCGTTCGACGTCTGTACTACAGACCCTCGGGCAAAGACTTGCAGCCTTAGCAAAGTTGCCTGACAAATTTTAAGCTGATATCTGCCGAAACGGTATCAAACGTGGTTCTACCTTCAGCCACCAAATGCCTGATATATCGCTCTCCTATAGCGATAGGACTGATCTCAGACTGATCGCCTTCCGCAGAGCATTCGTCTTCGTCAAGCTTCTCTACTTCGTCAAGAGCTTCGTCATATCGCTGATGATCTACGAGCCATAAGATGTGGTCCTTCCTATCCCTGGGCCGCACGATGACAATATCTTTGGGACTAATTACGATATGGCATCTTCCTGATGTCCCTGGCAAATTCGGCCCGTCGACCTCCGCCATCACATAGTCGTTGCAACTCCATGCTTGATAATTCGTGACACCAAGTGCATCGGCCGATAGCTCTTCACCTGTGTGAGTGATTATCCGTAGTTCAGGGCGCTCAGCTGTTTTACGAGCTTGTCTTGTACGATCTTCCGTCATTTCGTCGCCATATGTATCTGGTGTTTGGTAAGCCAATATCAGAAATGATGACAGCGTTTCATCCTGCACAGAGGATGTGTCCAGGGATCTTGGCATCGAGAATGAGTTTGATACAATCCCTGAGATCATGCAGTCAAGTTGGAAAGCAGCGGTAATCTCAACAATGAAAGGAGGTTGATTAGAACTGCCTGATGCGGTTGCAGTAGGAGGGCGTTCCCGAATGTGCGCGATCTTGATGTGGTCCGCCCATGCTATCAGGAGAGTCGTATCATCTTGCCAATATAAAGTGCACTTGAAAAGGTCCGCACGAGGGCTATCAGCGGGGCGCTCTATGAATGTGATGCGCATCTGGGACTGGGTATCGTAGATCCTGACTCCCTGCTCATGGACAGTGTCAATATGGTCAGGATATATCAATGCGAACCCACCGAGTCATTCGCCCATGCAATTAAGCGATCTCGCCATCGTACATGCCACACTGGACCTTCACCGGAGTGGAGGACTGTTTCCTTATGCCCCAGCCAGCCCTTTTCTCTCAGTACCAGTGTCCCGGCCATGCCTCCACACACAAACGATCGCGTACTTTTCTTGGCAAAATTAGGTTCTAGTGCTACAGTGCGGATTGGTCGCTTCATGTCGAACATGTATGACTCATGGGTCGAGAGGGATTGAATAACGACCTGTCCTAATCGTAAAGTTATTAGAATTTATTGGCCGAGGTAGAACCTATCCCTACCATCGATGGAGGCAGTCGCTACGAAGTCTGCAGTACTGTCAAACTCTGCATCGCTCACTGAAGCTTGATGAGGTTTGTACGACTTGATGCGTTTACCCGTTAAATCGACAATGTGAACAATACCATTGTGAGTTCCAAGTGCCTAGATAATTCGGGGTCACTCCTTTCCTACTCACATTATGATGAAAGCTTTACCAGAAGTTGATTTGAGACCGCAAGAGCAGAAGCCGAGTCCTTCTTGAGAAGGTCGTTAACTGCCCCGCCCATACGTTCATATTTCAGAGTTGGTTCATCCTCCTCTTCATCTTCGTAGTCGTCTTCGTCTTCTCCTTCGTCTTCTTCCCCTTCTCCTTCCACATCGTCTTCCTCCCCTTCTTCGTCGTCATCTTTCTCCCGGCTTTCAGACTCATCTTCGCCACTTTCAGACTCCTGCGTTGCATTCTCTGAATCTACGGACTCGGAAGGGTTGGATCCGTTCGGTAAGACGTCGGAAGAAAAAGGATGGGGATCCTGCCAAGGGTCAAGCACTGGACCATCTATAGGAGCTGCGTCAGCCATGAAAAAGCTCCCAGTAGGTTTACAAGCGCAGGGTACAATTGAAATTACCAAGACCAACTAGTACCGCGTACTTCCACCGTACATCTGCAATACGTAACCGACTATTTGTACATGTTAGAACCCAAAGGTTGGTGCCAAATACAGTAAGACAACTTCCTGTGCGGCTGCCACTCTTCTGGAATCTCGTGGAAACCGTATGGTCTTCCTATATGTCCTTTCTACCTTCCAGGATCAGACTTGAAGTAAATTTCACCGCGTTTCACACAAATTGTAGACCTTTCTTAATTTTTGTCCCGGGTAAAAGATAGTTTTGCATGGTTAGTCACAGACATGAGAGAACCGATGAGCAGATGAGTATTTACATAAAGTATCGACAGCTGCGTAAATCATGCAAGTGATAATTCAGATCATAAGTATGTGTCAAATGACATGCATATAACGAGTTACCATACGACGAGCGTCCGACTCATAGCCGATGTATGGAGGTGCGGGACCAAGGGACACAGGTTCCTCAGTCATCTTCTCAGAAACAAAGCCCTCCTCCAACTGCAGTGGAAGTTCCGGATCAGTCTTTCTCGAGCGCTTCTTCCGAACCCCCAATGGAAGAGAGAGTCTGACAAGGTCTTTCTCGTCTCGTTGCGGATGAGCTGGTTTGCCAAAAGATCCAAAGGTTCCACGTTCTGGGTCGAGGACAGCATTGTGAAGGCTGGGATGCGTGGCGGGTAGATGGTCAGGATGGAGGGATGCTTGAAGACGTGTTCGGGTTCCCGTGCACTGTCGGAGGATGCGCATGAGCCTCTCAAACAAAGTTTTGTCTGGTGCAGGGCAACCGCACTGCATGTATGGGATGTGAAACCGCGACTGAGGCTTGATGAGTAAAGATTCTCAATCACAAGCATGTCTCAAATTACCTGCCATGCACGACATGTATCATCAAGGGCTCTGGAAAGAATGGCTTCTTCTGTGGTGAGTGGACTGCAAACTATATTAGATTATCTCAGGTATGAACCAAGAGACTTCACTCACTGGTCAACACGACGGCCTATGTATATATCGCAATCAACACCGTACCTGCCACCCATCAGCTGGTGACTGTGCCAAATCAGGTCAATGTCAAGTGTAGGGACAGACATGAGATTCGGTGAGGCTGCTGCTAAATCGAGGAAGCTACAGTAATGATCAGGCCATCATTGCGACCTCACGATATATTCCTTACCAGTGATATCGGAGCAGAGCGTGTTCCAGGAGTTGCGATCTATCACCTTCCTTGAATGTGCCGGGTCTGAGCCAGCCTAATTCATCAATCCTTTTGGTAAATATCCCCTGTCGCAGCACCTAGCCGAGAAATATTATAGATATAGAAAAAAGCGGAAACATTGCAACTCACTGCAGAAATGAGGTTGATAGAAAACGGACTGTCGTCTTCGTATGCACTCAAAATTCTGGTCCTCCTTAATTGGGGTGAGAAATCATTTCTAGAACGTCATGGGGTCACATACGTCGCCTCTGGATGATCTCTGAGGACTATCGCTATAGCGTCTTTTAACAGTGGCAAGGAATAACCAATGCTTTCCTTGATTTCTTTCTCCCAGTCCAGTCGAGCAATACGCTGGTTAGAAGACTGAAGACTCTTGCGACCAAACTGTGATGACTGGGTTAGTTGATCTTTGATTGCCTTCGCCCGTCGAGGATCTCGCTTTCCGTTACCAAAGAACAGGCTTCCGCTGTAATATTATCAGCAATAGAAATTATGTTGAATATAGTGCCACTCAACGCCATGAAATTTTCGCTCCCATCCTCTGACTCTGTCAGATCTCGCACGAACTTCGCCATGGCTAGATTCCCTTTTGTGATCTTCAGTCTACATCCTGGGAGAGGACACATAGCACTAAAGTGCTGCTCAGAGTACCCGGTTCCGTTATCGTTGACAAACGCTGTAAAATATATCAGCCTTAGAAGAGATGAATGGACCTCTTGACTCACGAACGAAGACACGTGTCCGACACCGAGGACACTCCATTTGTTTGTGAGTTAATTCTTCCATGGCATCAAATGGATCGAAGAATGACCCAGTTTGTTTATGCCATGCAGCCATCCGCGAGGCAGATGGCTGATTCCTTGCAAGCTTTCCAACATCGATCTACACATGGTCAACTTGTGTCCAAAAAGATAACTATGAGCAAGAACTGACAGATGAAACGACGAACACGTTGAGGAGGCGGAGCTGTTGAAGAATGAGGAGACGTTCACAGTCTTCTTCATACCAACTGCCCAAGGTGAAATTTCAAATCATTAACTCCGCAGGGTTCAATAGTACAAAACTTACCATGGATTCAATAGATAGGCATGCCAAACCATCCACACGTCGATGGGTGGGAACTGTTTGTTGATGAATTTCTCAAGAGGTACGAATGTCAGAGATTTAACCCATCGCTCAAATCTTGTTTAGGCGTCATGGTGTGTACGTCATTGAATGGAAGTGATTTGACGAACCTGTCAATAGCCAGGGTAATAAACCACATCCACCGGCTATCTCTATCCATTTGGGCTGCAAAGGTAGGAATTCTGCGGTCCTTGCATTCTTCTACTGTGACTCTCAGGTTATGGAACGCTCTCAGGAGGCGGAGGTGCCCCTTCACCTGTGCAATGGACACAAGTGGACCTGGAGTCTTTTGTGAGCCGATTTCAAATGTGGGGATTTGTTGTCGCGGGGTTTGCTTGATTACCTGGTTCTGCATGATCAGCTGCGAAACAAGGAGGAGTTGTGAGCTCTGAGTTCGTGCGAATATCTTATATGTATAGCTCACTGATGAAATACACCTCAATATCGGCTGAAAACCGGGGCAGAACGTTCGGTTATCGTTGATTGGATCATAAAAGCGATGATAGGAAGATTGGTCGACAACTATAGTGATTAGTGGATTGTCAACACCACCACTGGTAGGAGGACCTTTGGCAATTGCTTGAACAAGCTGCCAGTGCGTACTCAGCGCTGCAACCTTATATTAGTATTACTAGGGAATAATACTCCAATACAAGGGCCCCGTGAGATGTAGCTAAGATGGCTGTGCTCACTGTGGCGGAACAGATCAGACGTCAAAGAACGGACTCATCAAAAGATTCAAATCCTGTTGGAGCATTTGCATTAATGCTAAAAACGGCAAGGCTATGACCTAGTCTGGACTTGTTCGTAGTAGATCGAATTTCGAGAACGGGCCCGTCTCAGGTCTGTAGTACGCTATTCAAACTCCGCTACTACTCCAAAAATTAATTTTAAATGAAGCCACTCTCAAGAACATGAGCTCGAGGTCAAAAGGAGCACAGCAAAGTCACATCATTAAAGGTACAACTCGACCAAAGGATTCTCATAGTGGTTGGCTGGTCGAATTCTAATAACCTCCTCTGTCATCTCCTTCCTCCACCTTGCATCTGGAGCATGTGATTTATCCATGGACAAAAGAAACGCGGTAAATGGTTCTCTTCTGACCCTGTCGATGAAACCCGTCCCACTACCGTTAGCCCAGTAGTCCAGGACAGCTATTGCCCAGGTGGTATGAGGTTCACGCTTTGCGCCAATATGCCTCACCACCACATCATGATTGAACTCCGGATGCCTGAAGGTAAGGTATCTCGAATTATGCGGCTCGTCTCTTGTCTGTTGTAGATCGACAGACAGACAGAGCACCTTGATTCGCAGGCCATGGTTGGTTAAGGCAAAAAGCCTATCTCCAATGCTGTAGATTGCTGTATTCCATTCCTCCTCATTGTCTGCTTCGTGTCGGCGCTTTACAAGCGTTTCCTGATATCCCACAGGATAACAGCGTGGATCGTAAGGAAGGGCTGCATTGTAGTGGGAGCATTTGCCACTCCAGAGAAACACGTCCCATTTGTCGTATCTCTTCATTATCTCCTCCATCAGACGGAAGAAGGCCCTGTTCCCCTCCCCGTACGCGATCATGAGGCTGACATCGAATATTCCAATGAGGCAATATGCAATATCTTCGACGCGGGTCGTTCTCCTCTTCGATGCCCACAACATCTTTTCCGGCACTCGATTGGTGCCAGGACTGAACGATTTAAGATCTCTGAGAGGAATGTTTGTGATTTTCTCTATCTTTCGCATGATGGTATCGCTAACTCTGTCGCTCTTGGAGTCGTAGAGCGGTACGAGGGGCTGCCAGTTCGTTCCGTAAAACTTGATTTGCGATGGAGCAAGGAGTTCTTGAAGTGTCCATCCTCTTGTGAACCAAACATCGATCTTTGTTCCACCCCTCCGCTGCCTTTCAAGAGCTGCAAGGTCTTCTGTCCCCGACAGGTGTACGATGCATATGTGGGAATTCCTGTACCAGCGAAACATGGAGCGGATGGATTCGTCCAACTCCGCGCTCCTTGTTTTGTCTATGCAACACGTGTCTGACCAGGCAAATTCGCAACCATGGTCAACCTTCGCTTTACGACAAAATTCTTGAAGCTTCTTCCACTTAGGCTCGAGCTCAGCCTGGACTCTCATTGGCTCCGTCGGCATATCTTGATACGAAGGCTCGCTGAACAGCCATCGATGGGAGAAGATAGCATATTTGAATGTCTCCTTCATCCGCTCTCTGATGCGGCCCTCTCTGTCTACGAGGGTTTCGTTGCAAAATTCTCTGTAAATCTTGTCAGGGATGGATTTGAAGTGCTCCTTGACGAAATTCCTGTCCACGAGTTTGAAATTCAGCCCCTGGTCATCATTGCTGATATGAATTAGACGAATTGGTATTTCGTTGACGATATATTCGTCGAATACTTCTTCAGCAAGATCTCTGAAGTCGTTATCGTTAGTTTCGGAAGCGCCTATGCTGTCCGAGTCGTCCATGATGACTTCAAAGTTGTTTGCTAATGTTAGACAATAGCGTCATGACACGTAGTGAGTGACTCACGATCGATAACCTCTGCTAGTCGTGGTTACTGAGAGACTCCTTAGACGCCCTGCGAAGGATACAAATATAGCTTTCTAGAGCGGACTTTTGAACCGCCTTTGACGCCCATGATAAGACGTGATCATCCCCGGGTCTATATTCAGAACGTTATCAAGTTAGCCTTGTTCTGCACAACGCACAGCAGTGTATTGCCTCTATGAAGCTCAGGGTTCGAAATAAGCTCGCCGTCTCGTCCCTCGAACGGTCCAGTCACGCAGTTTCTGCGACATCACCTTTGGTTCCTTGTACATGGGCCACCAGTTGTTGAAGTCGCACCAGGGTGCGAGGTCACTGTAACCTGCATCCTTTTACCTAACATTCCTTCTTCACTAATTTGCGTCTTATAGCAACTTGCTGCTGCCAAACTACCGGAATGTACAGCAGCCTGGAGTGCCGCAGGATACCGAGTCGTCTGACATTGCTTCACTCCCAGACGTATATCGGCGCAAGGTGTTCCTGTGCTACTATTCATGCTGGTCTCATGGTAGACTGAGATACCTCCACGATGACGCTCGGATCGTGTTGATATACCCCGTCAGGACGGCACAACAAATACTAGTAGCAACTGGCGTAGTGGTGCTCGTGGTCGCAGTTTACTCGATCCACTGCTGTATCCTTTATGACTATCTTACACCATCTGCAATACTCAACGCACTCCTATCACAACAAAATTGCATGATTTAGATGATCTTTGAGTATCTCCCGTGGAGTGTTGTTCATTTTGCACTGGTCAAGCTCGAGACATTCGTTTCGTTCAATGTGTAATTTGAATTGTCTCATCGCTACTTTCATATTGACACACTGGGTTTTTTTTTCCCCTCTTTGAAAGGCCTCTATTTACTTGAGGAACTGGATAAACGACACTTAAGATCCCATATGGTCGGGCGAAATATCCCCTTGATACGAGAAGCAGGCCAAACATCACGTCAATAGTACCAAACATATAACTGTACTTTGTTGAATCAGCTCGTCATCCGAGTCGACCAGGAGCTTCTATGTGTAAAAGTAGCCTCGAACGCTACAAGTTTGACCATCCATGACACGACAATCACATATGGTATGCAATGTGTATTCAAATGTTAGGAACCCTACATGCAACATACATGATGGTTCCATGCAGAATTCCGTGTACTACACAGCTAGAATGGAAACACGAATTTCGCTGGTGGGCCCATCTACGTAGAAGGTCAGGGTCGTCATACCCATTGCCATCCTCAACCACCGGAAATACGAGAAACAACGTGCCTTGGAGTTGCCAATTCAAGACCCCGAATTCAAAATAATCCAACGTTCAATCACAGCTGACTTGAATCAGAGTTTGAAACGATTGATTATCTTGAGTGCTCATAACAAATCCCACATACCGTGATGCCAGCAACCAGGGCAGATCAGAGGAAGCCTCGGATCTCCGCTACGAAAGTTCCAGGGAAGAGAAGTTCAACATAACACTGGGTGGAATACGTCTTTGGATGGTGACTGGATTAAAATTCGAGGACATGGCCAATCAAGTCAATCGGGTGAACCGTGTACGTCGCCTTCCTATCTGCTGCGTGGATACCTGAAACAATTGCCATCAGGAACATTGACTGATCTAGAGCATTGCGGCGACACGACTTAGATGCATGAGCAGATTCACTTAGATTGTCAAGCAAGGTACTTATGATAATAGCCTCGTGTTTTGGGCGCCTAGTGAGAGGGTGATGCTATGAAGCAGGTTTGAAACACTCCATCATACGCACCTCTGCAACTTCGAGCAAGACGCCATCCCCCTCAACTGTGCTGCAGCTCCACTAAAATGGCGGCGCTCATCCCAAACATCACGCCCATTCGAGCATTTGAAGATCACGAAGATTGCGTGGTCGCCATCGCGGTTTTCAAACCCCAATATGGCTCCGACGAGCGCATGGTCACGGGCTCGTATGATGGAATGCTTCGTCTGTGGGACTTAAAAACAGGTGTAGTATTGAAGAGGATGGAGGGGCATCGCAGTCGAGTGCGGGGATTGGCTATTTCACAAGATGGGAAATGGATAGCAAGCGGCGATGAGAGCGGGGAACTTATCGTGTGGCATGGACACACTGGGGAACTCAACCAAACGATCAATAAAGCCCACAACGGTTGTATATTTTCACTCGACTTTTCTTCGTATCCCAGGATGCTGGCTAGTGGATCATCTGACACTACCACGAAGCTATGGGATACATCAATGTGGCAGGTGCAACATACACTCAGTTGTAGTGGAATTGTCCGCTGCGTTCAGTATTCACCACAGCCGGGCTGTAACCGAGCACTTCTTGCAATTGCAACGGACCACGATGTCCAAATTTACCAGGATTATGACTCAAGCATGCCAAACCGTTACTACGGTTATAACCACACACCACCGCCTCCAGTTCCCACTCGGTTGGTGAGGTCGATCAGTGGAGGATTCAACTACGCACTCGCGTGGACTCCAGATGGCACACGGCTTCTCTCGGGGGGCAACGGGGCTGATCCCACCATACGAGAGTGGGATGCATCAACCTGGTGGCAGGTCGGTGATCCCTGGAAGGGCCATTTCAAGGATATCCATGCCATCTCTGTGGACTCTAGCGGTACTTTCCTGGCTTCCGCATCTGACGACAACCGTGTCCGCCTCTGGCAACTCTCAGATCGACGAAATGTTGCCTTATTCAAACACTCTGGGGAGGTGAACTGCGTCGCGTTCTCTGCAAATGGCAAGCACGTCCTCAGTGGGGGTGTGGACAAAAAGATCTCAGAGTGGCCAACATCCGAGGATACTTTGCCAGAGGATGGTTCAAAGGACGGCCTCATGAAAGAGCAGGCGACGCACCAGGTACATTTATTTCCATTTTTCCGTCCATTCGTCATCTAAGCGTCTTTTTTATGCCAAGGCTCAAGCCTACTCTGATTTCAAGGCATGTTCCAACCCTTGACTCTTATAACGCAATGCGAACATGATTTACGCAGGTTCTTGCTATGAACTCGACAGTCCGCAACGCATGCATAGCTGGGGACTGGCCTGCCGCTTTCAAGGTGCTACATAGAGATATTTACACTGATACAAACGATCATACTGCCTATGCCAATCGCGCATTGTTTAGGGCACGAAGATGCGAGTGGGATCAAGCACTTCAAGACGCAATTCAGGTGAGACGGACTGACCCATAATGACGTTCTTACAAAAGTTAACTTTGATGATGACATAGTCCATCAGCATTCAGCCATCGTTGGCAGGCCACATCTCCGAGGGCATTGCCCTCTGCGGCAAAAAGCAGGTTCTGGCTGCGAGGATCTCATTTGACCTCGCATCCATGTTCACGAACCGAGATCTGAAGACCGGTCACTTCCTTTTCTTGATCAAGGCAGGTAATATTTTCCAACATACTCTGTACTTCATTGCGGTTTTTAGGCCATTGCGTTGTTTAATGCAAATGAACAACAAGAGGCAATTCTTCGCATCCGAGAACTAGCTGCGTGTCCCAATGTCGATCTCATCGCTTGTCGCATCGTAGAAGTGAGTATCATACACCCGCTCAAGCCAGGTTCATGTGTTGTCATTAATCATTGCCCTTCGTACACCAGGCCTACCTACGCGTCCAACTAGGAAACATTGCCTTGGAGGGCACGCGCTACAATGAAGCTGTTGAACACTTCACTGTCGCTGCAAATGCTAGCACTTTCTTTTATAAGTCGCCAATTCATGTGACGTATGATGAACTTGTCGTGGTACGCTGATATAACGCAACCGCAAATCATTTCGTGCTCAACTGCATGGTTTCCACAGATATTTGGTTGGGACCTCAAGTCCTTATGGCACACTGCGAACCAGCAACAGTGTTATGCACTCTTTCGAGCAGGTAGTTTTAAAGCTGCCGTTGAATCGTGTCAGTCCATGATGGACAAGATTGACGAGGATATGAAGGCCGACTTACGCGTCTGGTTCGCTGGTAAGTATTCAGTAATGTCTAACCGTCTCTACGTCTACAATCATTAACTGTACTTCACTCAGCTCTGAAGTAAGGTCAAAACGCTCTCTATTTCCCATGGAGATGGTGCACTCGCAGCGAGCGGTCCCTCGAATAGTTTGATACAGATATTCTCGAGTATTTTCGCTTGTACCTCCACGATCGCTGTATTGCTTAAATAGTTCTTGGTGCTCGTGTACTGATCAGCAACCACAGGTGAAGCGCATGTGAAGAAGGACCTTCACGATCGGTGAAGCATAGACTGACGCATACCATAGATGGTTCGATACGGGAGTGGCATATCATGATGTGCGAGATGAGGAGAAATAGGGTTGGATTGTGCTACAGAATGCTACAGAGCGCTCTGTAGCACTCTGTAGTGAATTACGATTCCCTGATCGTGCATGACATAATTTCGCAAACATCTATGAGAAAATAAGGTGACATAGCTGCAATCTCGTATAACCTTACTTGTTGCATCAACAAACCAAGTAGCTCGTTTGTTCCATATTCAAGTGGCATGGAAACTCATGAGTGTGCATTGTCTACCTTCGGGAGTTGAGTGGGTGCGGCGGTCTGACAGTTGACCATACAGATGCCTACATGAGAACGATCAGAGCGGGTTGGTATACCCAGCTAGCGTAGTGGCGCTCATGGTCGTAGTTGACTTAATCCACTTGATATCCTCAATGCTTGATGGTTTTACACTTGGATATCATCATCTGAAATGCTTAGTGCACTTGCCAAAACCTGTTATCACAAGACACACTTGCATGATTTAGAAGATCTTCGAGTGTCTCCTCGGAAGGTTTAATTTTGCACTGGTAAAGCTTAAGATTGAAACATTCGTTTTGCTCGATGTGTAATTTGATGGGGACTGAACGTGAACTAAGAATGGGATCCAAAGCAGGCCAAACATCACGTCAATAGTACCCAATATCAATAATCATACCTCGGTATCATGGCCACGTCTCCAGAGCTTCTGGGTGCAAAAGTAGCTTCGAACGCCACAAGTCCCTGTCACGAGAACCACACTTCCGTGTAGAATTCCGCGTACTAGAATGGAAACACAAACTAGTGGGCCCATCTGGAAGGGCATCACCATACCCATTGCCATCCTCAACCTGAGAAACAACGTGTCTTGGAGTTACCTATTCAAAAACCCCAAATCCAACGTTCAATCACAGCTGACTTGAATCAGAGTTTGAGAAGGTTCAATGCTGATGGCGATTCGCACATACCCCTTGAATCATAGTGCAGAGCAGATCAAAGGGAACCTCGGATGTCCGCTACGAACGCTCCAGGGAACAGAAGCTCAACATGTCACCGGATGAAAATTCAAATACTATGTCTTTGGATGGCGACTTAATCAAAATTCGAGGGCATGGCCAATCAAGTGAATCGAGTGAACCGTGTATGCCTTCTTCCTATCTGCTGCGTGGATACCTGAAACAATTGCTATTAGGATCATTGACTAATGTGGAACATTGCGGCGACACGTCCTGGATGCATGAGTACATTCGCTTAGATTGTCAAGCAAGGTACTTGCGATAATAGCCTCATGTTTTGGGCCTCTAGTGAGGGGGTGATGCTATGCAGCAGGTTTAAAACACCCCATCACACGCACCTCTGCAATTTCGAGCAAAACACCATCCCCCTCAACTGTGTTGCAGCTCCACTAAAATGGCAGCGCTCATCCCAAACATCACGCCCATTCGAGCATTTGAAGATCACGAAGATCGCGTGGTCGCAGTTGCGGTTTTCCAACCCCAATATGGCTCCGACGAACGCATGGTCACGGGCTCGTATGATGGAATGCTCCGTCTGTGGGACTTAAAAACAGATGTAGTGTTGAAGAAGATGGAGGGGCATCGCAGTCGAGTGCGGGCATTGGCTATTTCGCGAGATGGGAAATGGATAGCAAGCGGTGATGAGAGCGGAGAGCTCATCGTCTGGCATGCAAATACCGGGGAACTCAAGCAAACAATCAACAAAACCCACGACGGCTGGATATCTTCACTTGACTTTTCATCAGATTCCAGGATGCTGGCTAGTGGATCATCTGACACTACCACGAAGCTATGGGATACATCAAAGTGGCAGGTGAAATATACACTCAATTGCGGTGGAACTGTCCGCTGCGCTCAGTATTCGCCACGGTCAGACTATTCGTATGCATGTCTTGCGATTGCAACGGACCACAATATCCAAATTTACCACAGTTACAAGTACACTTCAGACGATTACTACGGTTACAGGTACGGTTACGGTTACACACCACCACCACCACCACTTCCATTCCCCACTCAGTTGATGACGACGATCAGTGGAGGATTCAACTACTCACTCGCGTGGACGCCAGATGGCACACGGCTTCTCTCGGGGGGTAATGGAGCTGATCCCACCATACGAGAGTGGGATAGTACTGCATCGTACTGGCAGCAGGTCGGTGATCCCTGGAAGGGCCATTTCAAGGATATCCATGCCATTTCTGTGGACTCTGACGGCACTCTCCTTGCCTCCGCATCTCATGACAACCGTGTCCGCCTCTGGCGACTCTCGGATCGACGAACCATTGCCATATTCAAGCACTCTGGGGAAGTGAACTGCGTCACGTTCTCTGCGAATGGCAAGCACGTCCTCAGTGGAGGTGTGGATAGAAAGATCTCAGAGTGGCCAATATCCGAGGATGCTTTGCCAGAGAATGGTTCAAAGGACGGCCTCATGAAGGAGCAGGCTATGCACCAGGTGCGTTTAGTTTCACTTTCCTGCCCATTCATCATTGCAGCGTCATTTTTTATGTCAAGGCTCAAGGCTATTCTGATTTCAAGGCATGTTCTAAGCCTTGACTCTTATAACGCAATGTGAACATGGTTTACGCAGGTTCTCGCTATGAACTCGACAGTCCGCAATGCATGCATAGCTGGGGACTGGCCCACCGCTGAAAGGGTGCTAAATTCAAATATTTACAATGACACCAACGATCACACCGCCTATGCCAATCGCGCATTTGTTATGGCGCGAAAGTGCGACTGGGACCAAGCATTTCGAGACGCAATTAGGGTGAGACTGACTGACCAATCATGACCTCCTTACAAAGGTTAACCTTAATGATGGCATAGTCCGTCAATATTCAGCCATCGTTGGCAGGCCATATATCCGAGGGCATTGCCCTCTGCGGAAAAAAGCAGGTTATGGCGGCGAGAATTTCATTTGACCTCGCATCCATATTCACGAACAGAGATTTGAAGACGGATCACTTCCTTTTCTTGATCAAGGCAGGTAATATTTTTCCAATAAACTCTGTTTCTTACAATTTTTAGGCCATTACATTGTTCAATGCAAATGAACATCAAGAGGCCATAATTCGCATCCGAGAGCTAGCTGCGTGTCCCAGTGTCGATTCTGTTGCTTGTTGTGTCGTGGAAGTAAGCTTGATCACACCAGGTTCATGTGTTGTTGTTGATTCTTGCCCTTCATACACCAGGCCTACCTACGCGTCCAACTGGGAAATATTGCCTTGGACGGTGCGCGCTACAATGAAGCTCTTGAACATTTCACTGCCGCTGCCAATGCTAGTACTTTCTTTTACAAATCGCCAATTCATTTGATGTATGATGAACTTATTGTAGTACGCTGATATGACGCAACCGAACATTATTTCGTGCTCACCTGCATGTTTTCTGCAGCTATTCGGCTGGGACCTCAAGTCTTTGTGGCACACTGCGAACCAGCAACAGTGTTATGCACTCTTTCGAACAAATAGTTATAGATCAGCCCTCGAATCTTACCAGTCCATGATGGATAAGATCGATGAGGATATGAAGGCCGACTTATGCGCTTGGTTCGCTGGTAAGTATTCGGTAATGTCTCTGTCTACAATCATTAACTATACTTCACTCAGCTCTGAAGTAAATAGAAGCGCGCTCTATGCTTCCCATGAAGATGATACGCTTGCAGCGAGCGGTTACTCGTAGTTAGACATCCCCGAGTAGTTTTCATTTGTACCTCGACGGTAGCTGTATCGCCTTGATGCTCGTCATGATATATTGGCTCATTTGAACATCTTTACCCTATGTTTCCAAGTAGCTTTACTTTCACTCGAAACCACTTCTGAACATCGCCCCGCGCATCTGTCTTGATGTTTCAGGCTGTGGGCTAAGTGCGATAATCATACGTGTATTCCGACTTGTTGTAAATATTTCATGAAAGATATTAATGTCTGATGATCTTCTTCCTGCACTCTGCCGATCCCACAACGTGGTCCTAAGCCTTGCCGAGGCATGGCACCAGTCCATAGTGTCATAATGATACATAGAATATATGAGTACTGTCATTATCGGCAACCGTCCAGCGATGGCCGCTGTAGGTTTAGATAGAAAGCTCGTTTGTTCCCCGTCACCCACAAACCTGCCTATCTCGATGTAAATTGTACCACATTCTGGAATGGCATGTATCGCAGGGGGAATGAAATGAGCTTACTTTTGCTTGGTAGTTGATGCTGTCATTCTGATGAAAGCTTATTCGGCGCTGCGCACTTCTCCACACAGTACCCGTCAGATCGTCTCACATCTCCAACATGGAGTTCTTCGACAGATCTCAGGACAAACATTACAAGCCTACTGTCGTTAGCATCACTAATCATGAATTTGAACAGCTACCGCAGACGAAATGCATATGCAGACGGACCTCACAAGTGGGTGAAGCAGACAGTAAGACATACCATAGATGGTTTGGTACGGAAGTGGCATATCATGATGCGCAACATGAGGAGAGATTTGTGATTCGTGCATAACATAAACTTCTGCGAGATGACAAGGTGGCATGGCTGCGATTTCGTATAGTCTAACATCCGCTGCATCGATAAACTAAGTAGCTCAGAGCTTGACGAGCTCGTTTCGTTACATGTCCAAGTGGCATGCAAACTCATGAGCGTGCATCGTCTACATCGAGGAGTTGAACGGAAGACCTGGAAGGGGATGAGCGGTTTTTGAAGGGATGGATTCTACAATAGCACGGCATTAAGTTCTATAAATAAAACAGGACGCTGCTCACCGACGACAAAATGAGATCGCTGTCTCCAAAATCACCAAGACTCCAATGAATGAACTCATAGGTCCCATCCCGGAACGCGCAATCCGAGCGAACGCCTATGGCGGATATCCCACAGGTCAATCATTCGTAAGCAGGACATGGCTGATTCCTCGAGTGGGATTTTGACATCAGCCTCCGTCACATACGGAGAAAGCAGGAGCATTCCATCGACTACTCAGAGCAAGCCAAAATGCTATCGCAACCAGAGCTATGCATGTCAGATAGGCTAGACTCGAGGGGAGACAAGCTATTCGTCATGACGAACCATGATCTGCGCCTGAAAATCATGTGGCGGGAATATGAGTTGAGACTTCAACAAGAATGTGATTTGTATGTGGTGCCCTTGAACTCACCAGCTGCATTTTGATGATCTCAAGAAAGGTGACTCGGAATCATGGGCCGCTGTTCGACTGTAGGGTTGTCTTTGGCATTTAGCATGGCGAAACCGGAAGGATAGAGGCCGGTTAATCTACCACCGGCACACGGTAGATATCTTGGAGATAATCGCGACGAAGCGGCAAATCCAAGTCAAGTTGAACTTCGAGCAAGCCAAATCGGCTGTCACGGTCACGAATCTGGATAGAGTCACAAGCCGCCAAAAGAAGAACCGGTTTTTTAGCGGCTATGTATAGCATGAGAGCATACTAGACACAACTAGACAACTGGTGGACCCATCTAGAAGGTCATCGCCATAGCCATCGTGATCCTCAACCACCGGAAATCCGAGAAACAACGTGCCTTGGAGTTACCAATTCAGAACCCTGAATCCAAAATAATCCAACGTTCAATCACAGCTGACTTGAATCAGTGTTTGAAAAGGTTAATTATCTTCAATGCCATTGCTAATGGCGAATCGCACATACCCATGAATTATGATGCAGAGCAGATCAAAGGAAGCCTCGGATCTCGGCTACGAACTTTCCAGGGAACAGAAGCTCAACGTGTCACCGGGTGGAATACTACCGTGACGTCTTTGGATGACGACTTAGTTAAAATTTGAGGACATGGCCAATCAAGTAAATCAGGTGAACCGTGTATGTCGTCTTCCTATCTGCTGCGTAGACCCCTGAAACAATTGCGACCAGGTTCGTTGACTGATGTGGAACATTGCGGCGACACGACTTGGATGCGCGAGCCTATTTGTTTAGATTGACAAGCAAGGTACTTATGATAACCGCCTCATGTTTTGGGCGTCCGGTGAAAGGGTAATGCTTTAAAGCAGGTTTGGAACACCCCATCACACGCGCCTCTGCAACTTCGAGCAAGACCTATCCCCCACACAAACAAAGTTCACCTCAACCGTGCTGCAGCTTCATTAAAATGGCGGCGCTCATTCCAAACATCACACCCACTCGAGCATTTGAAGATCACGAGGATCGCGTGATAGCACTCGCAGTCTTCCCCAACCGTGACGAACGCATGGTCACAGGTTCATATGACAGGATGCTTCGTCTTTGGGACTTGAAAACAGGTGTAGTGTTGAAGAAGATGGAGGGGCACCGCAGTCGGGTCCGGGCATTGGCTGTTTCACGAGATGGGAAATGGATAGCAAGCGGTGATGAGAGCGGAGATCTCATCGTCTGGCATGGAAACACTGGGGAACCACTCAATCAAGCAATCAAAGCCCACGACGGCTGGATATTTTCGCTTGATTTTTCTTTGGATTCCAGGGCGCTGGCCAGTGGATCATCTGACACCACTACAAAATTATGGTCCACATCAACGTGGGAGGAGCCCAGATGTTCAATAAACTGTGGTGGAAATGTCCGCTGTGTTCGGTATTCAGTCTATGGACATCTTGCGATTGCAACAGACCGCCATATTCAAATTTACACTTCAAACCCTCAGTACGACCGATACAGTTACAGTTACATATCATCTCCATTCCCCACTCAGTTGATAAGCTCGTTCAGCGGAGGATCCAACTACTCACTCGCGTGGACACCATATGGCTCACGGCTTCTCTCGGGTGGCAATGGGGCTGATCCCACCATACGAGAGTGGGATACATCGACCTGGCAGCAGGTCGGTGATCCCTGGAAGGGCCATTTCGAGGTTATCCATGCCATTTCTCTGAACTCTAGTGGCACACTCCTTGCCTCCGCATCTCATGACAACCGTGTCCGCCTCTGGCGACTCTCGGATCGACGAAACATTGCCATATTCAGGCACTCTGGGGAAGTGAACTGCGTCACGTTCTCTGCGAATGGCAAGCACGTCCTCAGTGGAGGTGTGGACAAAAAGATCTCGGAGTGGCCAACACCCGAGGATGCTTTGCCAGAGGATGGTTCAAAGGACGGCCTCATGAAAGAGCAGGCGACGCACCAGGTACGTTCGTGTTCATTTTCCCACTCATTCATCATCTAAGCGTCTTTTTTATGCCAAGGCTCAAGCCTACCCCGATTTCAAGGCAGGTTCCAACCCTCGACTCTTACAACGCAATGTGAACATGATTTATGCAGGTCGTTGCTATGAACTCGACAGTCCGCAACGCATGCATAGTTGGGAACTGGTGTACTGCTGAAAAGGTGCTAAATACAGATATCGACGTCGATGCCAACGATCACATCGCCTATACCAATCGCGCATTCGTTATGGCGCGAAAGTGCGACTGGGACCAAGCACTTCAAGACGCAGTTCGGGTAAGACTGACCGACCCATCATGATCTCCTTACAAAGGTTAACTTTGATGATGGTATAGTCCGTCAGCATTCAGCCATCGTTAGCGGGCCATATCTCCAAGGGCATTGCCCTCTGCGGAAAAAAGCAAGTTCTGGCTGCGAGGATATCATTTGACCTCGCATCCATGTTCACAAACCGAGATTTAAAGACTGACCACTTCCTTTTCTTGATCAAGGCAGGTATTGTTTTTCTCACTTACTCCGTGCTTCATTGCGGGTTTTAGACCATTGCGTTGTTCAATGCAAATGAACATCAAGAGGCAATGCTTCGCATCCAAGAGCTAGCTGCGTCTCCCGATGTCGATCCTGTTACTTGTCATATCGTGGAAGTGAGTACCCTTTCGATCACATCAGGTCCATGTGTTGTCATTTATTCTTGCCCTTCGTACACCAGGCCTACCTACGCGTCCAAATGGGAAACATTGCCTTGGAGGGCGCGCGCCACAGCGAGGCTGTTGAACACTTCACTGCTGCTGTCAACGCTAGTAATTTATTTTACAAATTGCCGATTCATTTGATGTACGATGAATTTATCGTGGTACGCTGATATGACACAACCGAAAACTCTTTCATGCTTAACTGTGTGTTTTCCACAGCTTTTTGGTTGGGACCTCAAGTACTTGTGGCAAACTGCGAACCAGCAACAGTGTTGTGCATTCTTCCGAGCAGGTAGTTTTGTGACAGCCATTGAATCGTATCAGTCTATCATGGATAAGGTTGATGAGGATAGGAAGGCCGACTTACGTGCTTGGTTCGCTGGTAAGTATTCAGTCATGTCTCCCCGTCTAAAATCATTAACTGTACTTCGCTCAGCTCTGAAGTAAATCGAAACGCGCTCTATGCTTCCCATGAGGATGATACGCTTGCAGCGAGTGGTTACTCATATAGTTTGAAACAGACATCCTCGAGTAGTTTTCATTTGTACCTTGACGGTAGCTGTGTGGCCTTGCTACTGGTGCCATGATGTATTGGCTCACTTGAACATGTTTACCCTATGTTTTCAAGTATCTTTACTTTCACTTAATATCACTTCTCAACATCGCCCCGCGCGTCTCTTGATGTTCCAGGGTGTGAGCTAAGCGCGATAATCATATGTGTATTCTAATATGTTGTAAAAAATATTAGTGTCTGATGATCGTCTTCCTGCACTCTGCCTATCCCACAACGTGGTCCTAAAGCCTTACCAAGGCATAGCACCAGTCCATAGTGTCATAATGATACATAAAATACATGAGTCTTGTCATAATATGGTGATACATACATCCGGGCAATCATCGGCGACCAGTGGTGGCCGCTGTATATTTAGATAAAAAGCTCGCTCGTTCGTTACACGTTCAAGTGGCATGGAAACTCACGAGCGTGCATCGTCTACATTGAGGAGTCGAGTGGAAGACTTGGAAAGGAATGAACGGTTTTTGAAGGGGTGGACTCTATAAGAGCTAGTACTCTCCACACGGCACGAAATTCTATAAATGGGACAGGACGCTCACGGACGACAAAACGACATCGCTGTCTGCAAATCACCAAGACTCTGATGAATGAACTCATAGGTCTCATTCCAGAACATCAACTATTCGTAAGCAGGACATGGCTGATTCCTCGAGTGGGATTTCGACATCAGCCTCCGTCACACACGAAAAAAGCAGGAGCATTCCATCGATTACTGAGAGCAAGCAAAATGCTACCGCAACCAGAGCTATGCATGTCAGATAGACTCGAGGGGAAACAAACTGTTCGTCACGATGACCCATGGTCTGCGCCTGAAGATCATGTGGCGGGAAGGTGATTTGTATGTGGTGCCCTTGAACTCAACTTGAATCATGTGTCGCTGTTCGATTGTACTAGGGTTGTCTTTGGCAAAATCAGCTGTCGAATCTGAATGAAGGAAACAAGAGTCCAAAAGAAGAAGCGGGTTTTTGGCGACTAAAAGTATAGATAAGCCTGAGAACGTGACAACGTCACAGCTTGTGGACCTAAGAAGGTCATCGTCATACCCATTGCCATCCTCCATTGCAACTACCCGAAATCCGAGAAAATAGCGTGTCTTGGAGTTACCGACTCAAAACCCCGAATCAAAATAATCCAACGTTCAATATTTTCAATCACAGCTGACTTGAATCAGAGTTTAAAAAGGTTGATTATCCTCGATGGTAATGGCAAATCGCACATGATTGGCAGAGCAGATCAAAGGAAGCCTCGGATCTCCGCTAAGAACGTTCCAGGGAACAGAAGCTCAACATGTCACCGGGTGGAATACCACGTCTTTGGATGGCTACTTAATCAAAATTCGAGGGCGTGGCCAATCAAGTGAATCAGGTGAACCGTGAATGTCGTCTTCCTATCTGCTGCATAGATACCTGAAACAATCGCCATCAGGATCATTGACCGATGTGGAACGTTGCGGCGACACGACTTGGATGCATGAGCCCATTCACTTAGATTGTGAAAAAAGGTATTTATGATAATAACCTGATGTTTTGGGCGTCTAGTGGAGAGCAAAATACTATGACGCAGGTTTAAAACACTCTATCACATGTACCTGTGCAACTTCAAGCAAGACGCCATCCCTCCACACACCAGGTCCACCTCAACTGTACTGCAGCTCCACTAAAATGGCAGCGCTCATTCCAAACATTACACCCCTTCGAGCATTTGAAGATCATAAGGATCGTGTAGCCGCAGTCACAGTCTTCAAACCACAATATAGCTCCGACGAACGCATGGTCACGGGCTCGTATGATGGGATGCTTCGTCTGTGGGATTTGAAAACAAGTGTAATGTTGAAGAAGATGGAGGGGCATAGCAGTCGAGTGTGGGCATTGGCTGTTTCGGGAGATGGAAAATGGATAGCAAGCGGCGATGAGAGCGGAGAGCTTATCGTCTGGCATGCAAATACCGGGAAACTCAAGCAAACAATCAATAAAACCCACGACGGCTGGATATTATCACTTGACTTTTCTTTGGCTTCTAGGATGCTGGCTAGTGGATCATCTGACACTACCACGAAGCTATGGGATACATCAACGTGGCAGGTGCAATACACACTCAGTTGCGGTGGAACTGTCCGCTGCGTTCAGTATTCGCCAAAGTCGGGCAATTCGCGAGCATTTCTTGCAATTGCAACGGACCACAATGTCCAAATTTACCAAAGTCACCACACTTACAATTACACATCATTACCTCCATTTCCCACTCAGTTGAAGACGACGATTAGTGGAGGATTCAACAACTCACTTGCGTGGACACCAGATGATACACGGCTTTTCTCAGGGGGGAGTGGGGTTGATCCCACCATACGAGAGTGGGATGCATCAACCTGGCTGCAAGTCGGTGATCCCTGGAAGGGTCATTTCAAGGATATCTATGCCATTTCCCTGAACTCTAGCGGCACTCTCCTTGCCTCCGCATCTGACGACAACCGTGTCCGCCTCTGGCGACTCTCAGATCGACGAAACGTCGCCATATTCAAGCACTCCGGGGAGGTGAACTGCGTCACGTTCTCTCCGAATGGCAAGCACATCCTCAGTGGAGGTGTGGACAAAAAGATCTCAGAGTGGCCCACATCCGAGAATACTTTGCCAGAGGATGGTTCAAAGGATGGCCTCATGAAGAAGCAGGCAACGTGCCAGGTACGTTTGCTTTCATTTTCCCGCCCATTCATCATTTAGCATCGTTTTCATGCCAAGGCTCAAGCCTACTCTGATTTCAAGGCATGTTCTAAGCCTTGACTCTTATAACCCAATGCGAACATGTTTTACGCAGGTCCTCGCTATGAACTCGACAGTCCGCAATGCATGCATAGCTGGGGACTGGCCTACCGCTGAAAAGGTGCTAAATATAGAGATTTATACCGATGCAAACGATCGCACCGCCTATGCCAATCGCGCATTTGTTATGGCGCGAAAGCGCGACTGGGATCAAGCACTTCACGATGCGGTTCAGGTGAGACCGACTGACCCATAGTGATTTCCTTACAAAAGTGAACTTTGATGATGGCGTAGTCTATCAGCATTCAGCCATCGTTGGCAGGTCATATCTCTAAGGGCATTGCCCTCTGCGGAAAAAAGCAGGTTCTGGCTGCGAGGATATCATTTGACCTCGCATCCATGTTCACAAACCGAGATTTAAAGACCAATCACTTCCTTTTCTTGATCAAGGCAGGTATTATTTTTTTCTCACTTACTCCGTGCTTCATTACGGTTCTTAGACCATTGCGTTGTTCAATCCAAATGAACATCAAGAGGCAATGCTTCGCATCCGAGAGCTAGCTGCGTCTCCCGATGTCGATCCTGTTGCTTGTCATATCGTGGAAGTGAGTATCCATTCGATCACATCAGGTCCATGTATTGTCATTGATTCTTGCCCCTCGTACACCAGGCCTACCTACGCGTCCAACTGGGAAACATTGCCTTGGAGGGCGCGCGCCACAACGAGGCTGTTGAACACTTCACTGCTGCTGTCAACGCTAGTGATTTATTTTACAAATTGCCGATTCATTTGATGTACGATGAATTTATCGTGGTACGCCAATATGACACACAACTGAAAACTCTCCTGCTTAACTGTGTGTTTTCCACAGCTATTTGGTTGGGACCTCGAGTCCTTGTGGCAAACTGCGAACCAGCAACAGTGTTGTGCATTCTTTCGAGCAGGTAGTTTTGGAACAGCCATCGAATCGTATCGGTGTATCATGGACAAGGTTGATGAGGATATGAAGGCCGATTTACGTGCTTGGTTCGCTGGTAAGTATTCGGTAGCGTCTCCCGTCTCTCAAAATCATCAACTACACTTCACCCAGCTCTCAAGTAAGATCGAAACGCGCTCTATGCTTCCCGTAGAGATGGTGCACCCGCAGCGAGCGGTCACTCCTATAGTTTGAAACAGTTTTATTTGTACCTTGACGGTGGCTGTATTGTTCAAATAGTTCTTGGTGTTCGTTTGGTGCTCGTGACATGAACAGCAGCAGCAGCCGGAGCGCATGTGAACAAGGACCTTCACGAGTTGGTGAAGCACAGACGGAGACACGTCATAGGCGGTTCGGTGCGGAAGTGGCATATCACGATGTGCGTCATGAGGAGAAATTCGTGATTCGTGCATGAGATAGACTCGCAAACTTCTACGAGAAAACAAGGTGGCATAGCTGCGATTTCGTACAACCTAACCTTACTGCATCGTCAAACTAAGTAGCTTGGAGCTTGACGAGCTTGTTTGTTCCATGTTCAAGTGGCATGGAGACTCACGAATGTACATCGTCTACCTTCAGGAGTCGAGTGGGAGACTTGCAAGGGAATGTATGCAGTTACTACCCCACGGTACGAAATGCCATAAATGGGACAGGACACTGCTCAAGCGCTCACCGGCACCGGTCACCAACGGCAAGGCGACAAAAACGGCGATAAAGCGTGATCGCTGTCTCCAAAATCACCAGAATTCTGACGAATGAACTCATAAGTCTCGTTCCGGAACGCAATCTGAGAACGCCTACCATGGACATCCCACAGGTCAACTATTCGTAAACAGGTCATGGCTGATTCCTCGAGTGGGATTTTGACATCAGCCTCTGTCACATACAGAGAAAGCAGGAGCGTTCCATCGATTTACTCAGAGCGAGCCAAGATGCTATCGCAATCAGAGCTATGCATGTCAGATAAACTCGAGAGGAGACAAGCTATCCGTCACGACAAACCATAGTCTGCGCCTGAAGTGGGAAGGTGATTTGAGATCCCAACAAGCGTCTTCACAGAGGGATGCGATTTGGATGTGTTGCCCTTGAAGTCATCAGCACCTTGATGATCTCACAAAAAGGTGACTCGGAATCATGGGTCGCTGTTCGATTGCAGGGCTGTCTTCGGCATTTTGAATCGCGAAACCGTAGGGATGCAAGTCGTAGATTGCAATTTCCTTTACCACCGACGCACCGTGAATAGTTCGCAACGAAGCGACCTATCCGAGTCGAGTCAAACGAGTAATGAAAACCAAACCGACTATGGACGAGGCAAATAAGAAGTCACAAACAGCTAAAAGAAGCGGGTTTTTAGCGGCTACGAAGATAAGAATTCTGGAGCGAACGGAAATAAGAACAACAGAAGTCTATCAAATAACGGGGATACCGGAATATAGTTAGCACGGTCTGTGATCCAAATATTAATTCATGGATGATGGTCCATACAAGGGCAAGCTTTTTATTCATTCATTCGTCAAGTCTGGGATCTACACGGTTGAGAAGAATGATGAACTTCAGCAGCACAAGGGGACCAAAAATGACACGGTATCCTACCCACACTATGCACCGGTACCAGCGGATCTCCACCATCGTACATGTCCATCCTGCCCACCAGTAATGAATGCACCCGCGGTGCCAGGAGCGGGTGGTTTGGGGGACCAGGCAACGCTCCATACTTCGCCACTTTCTTGGAGCGTTGAGACTGCCGCACGTGCCGATAAGTCCCAGACCTTAATCGTTTTGTCAGCGGACCTGGTGGACAAGAATTACTAAAAATTATTTTCTGGTAGAACGTGATATACCCTGATGCAGCTAGACGTCCATCTGGCGATATGCTGGTGCTGAGCACCCAAGAGGAGTGGCCCGTGAGTGTGGCTACTGCTCCAGAACCCGGTTTCCCGGATGGAGTCGACCGTACGTCGTGAAGAATAAGGCGTTTGTCATCAGAGGCTGTCAGTAATAACTGGACATCGTTCACTTAGGCTACTTGCACTCGATAGAATTGAAGAAACAAACCTGACCGTCGGATGACCATGCCAACGATCGCACACACATGGCATGCGAAGAATAGGTTGATGTTAAAGCTTGTGATTCCAAGTCAAATATGAAGACTTGGCCAGCTTCGTTTGATAATGCCACTCGAGTACCATCTGGACTCTAATCATTAGAAGTGATTCGTTAGTTATTGTGGACGTTCTGGGTGTTTTGGAATTCGAGGCATTGCTATATTTAAATAAAATAAACTCACATGCACACAATCCATACCGTGTCTACTCCTACCACTTGTCAAGACTGCTTGTCGTGTTCCGAAAGAGTCAGGGTTCGCAGAGTAGATATTCACATTTCCAGAGCTGCTGGTGCCCGCATATGTCGTTCTATTCGGATTGAGTGACACTGACCAGGCTAGGCACATGCAACATCATGAGAAATCATGCATTCTTAGAGTCCGTACTACAACTCACAAGGCTCAGCGCCTTGCACTGTAGAACGGTCGTAGCTTTCATGACGCCCGACCACGGTATCAGCCTGGAGATCCCAAAGCCATGTTGTACCATCGAGACCATTGTACAACGCGAACTTCCCGTCAGGTGAGACAGATAGAGAAACTATGGCAAGATTGTGTGGCGGACGCGACATCGACACCTGTCCAGAGGTGGAATCCCACTGCTTCACCGTGCCGTCTGCGGATGCGGACACGGCCGTATTATTGGCTGTCCATGCTACAGCCCAGATTTCGTCGCTGTGCGCTGTAAACGATAAGTTCAATGAAATCTGCTTAAAAGTTGTAACACTCTGGCGCGTACGTTCTTTGCATTCAAGCGCGTTAACAAATGCGAGACTCTAGCAAATTTTATAATATAACTGCTATGCATCAGAGAATGCGAACAAACCATATCTGACCGCTTTTGTGGCGGATGATTAGGAACAGTGTAAGGCCAACCTCGATCACAGGAAGATGAAATGGGATAACGGCTCTTTCCGAGCGGACTTAAAACTCACACAAAACCTTGTTAATGGCCGAAACCTTATTTTTCCCCACATCAACGAGAGCGGACGAAGACATCGCGAATTCTGTAAACTAATCACAAAAGTATGTTTGTCTATATTAACGCCCAGTCATCTATCTGATTGTAGAATAAAGGATGTCTGACGCTGGAGATGAAATTCAAGTCGACGCCGCGGCCGCTGAGGTCGAGGTCACTACTGAGGCTCCAAAGGGAAAAATGTCCGTGGAGGACGCTCTTCAGGTATATAGAACTTAAATTTTTCAGCCAGGTTTTATCCATTATTAACTTTGATCGCGTAGCAAGTCCTGAAGAATGCCCTTGTTCGTGACGGTCTCGCTCGTGGTCTCCGCGAGTGCGCCAAGGCATTGGACAAGCGCCAGGCCCACCTCTGTGTGCTTGTGGAGACCTGTACAGAGGCCGAGTACATCAAACTTATCGAAGCACTCTGTGCAGAGCACAAAATCAACCTGATCAAGGTCGGAGACGGCAAGATCCTGGGTACATGGGCAGGTCTTTGCAAGATTGACAAGGAAGGCAACCCCCGCAAGGTCGTGGGCTGCTCTTGCGTCGTTGTCAAAGACTATGGTGTAGAGAGCGAGGGTCTCAATGTACTCCTTGAATACTTCAAGAACCGGTAGGGTGAGTGCCATTCCAATTATCATATCACGATGACAAGACAGACTCCCTCAACGGAGAATCCGTTCAATGAGGAAACAGTCTAACCGGAATCATTATATCGTCTGATCCTTCTTCGTGTTTTTGCGTGAAACCTCATCATTGACTAACATCTCTCTACACTACAGATTCTTTCGTACCCTTGTACATCATTCTCGTACATCTGCGAATAAATGGTCTCCTTTGTACCTTGTGTATTTGATGGCCGACTGTTCCTAAGTATATTCAACTTCTGTGACTAGATGTCACCGGTCACATTTTGCCAGCACTAAGGCCTAAGATTTCACACATGCTACATCGACCAGTTTAAGTTTGACCATTTGAGAGTTGGCAAAGAGTCTTTAAATGAACGTTGAGCAACTAGTTGCATCTCCAAGATTTTATGAGTTGTTGCGTGTAGTTTTTTGCCGAAACTGTGTCGGCTGGAGTGGCGTTAACTCCGTGTACATGATGCTTTTCAGACTTATATAGGCAAACTCCCCAAAGTTTCAGCTCTCTAAGAGGTCATGGCCTCCCCAAAACCTAGTAGTCGAGCGCCTCATAAGGCTGCCATGTCGCGAACACCATCATATATCCAACTTGCACCCCGCCGCGCGATGGCGTCCTTTGAGAATCTCGTCGCACTCGCAAACCACCAAGAGCGACTTCGGGAAGCTCGAAGGATTGTCTGGAGGGAGCGCGGAGAGCCTGCTGTTGAACTTGAAGACCTTTGGGAGTGTATGGAGCATGCGGGGCGTGGAGGATTAAGTGAGTTATTATTTGCATACTCACGGTAGTACACATTCTTCATACTCGACATGTAGGAGCTGCAGCTATCGCTTTTGCTCTCCGTGCTAGCGTGAATCTTGTGTTGGCAACTATAAGAATGGGAAAGGTGCCAAAGTGAGTTAGGGCTGGACCTTTACTCAGATCCCTGGTCGACTGAGTTGTACAGGAACATGAGGCTTTCACTCATTCAACATGCGATCTTTGGAAAGGATTCCTTTAGATTCGCAGCCATGCTTGGTGAGAGAATGGATGTTATAATATCTTCTGCAAGCTTCTTCTTATGGACTACACAGGTTCCTTTGTGACTGTTTACAAGGCAACACTCAATGCCTTACCCATCCTTCTTCCTGCCAATGAACGTGCAAGTTCACCCTCACCATTTGAGGACGAGAATGAAGATATCGAAGTCCCACCAACGCCTTTCGAGGTTCCCCTCTCAGACAGACAGCCACGCCTTTCCTTAAGCGCTCAAGCTCATCAAGTATGGGTACGTAAGAAGACGCGACGATGGTACTCTATGTTTGCTGGTGCTCTAGCCGGTGGCCTCGCTGTTATGTTTGAGAAGCGATCGAGAAGAGTAGTCATTGCACAACAACTCTTCGTTCGGTAATTTACTCTACTTTCATGATAATGCGGCGATTCACTTAATAGCGATGTCCAGAGGTTTACAAGGTTCATATAACGCATTTACGTCGAAGCACGGTTTCCATCTACCCAATGGAGAAGTGCTCATGTTTTGTCTTTGGTATAGTCTGTGTATTATGGTGGAGGTCTTAGTTCTGACGTGAACAGCTGTACACAAATTGTGTACGCATTATTTGCACGACCAGATACACTCCCACGATCATACACCACATGGTCAGTCGATGAAAATGTTTTGCAGCATATTTTTGAAGAATTTCTTAGGCTTACGACTGCGTCGGGCGCTCCACCAAGCGCGATGAAGATGGTCCAAGACATGAACCGGACTGGGACGTTTGACATACAGGACATCAACAAGATCCTCGACCGCGAGGTGAGTGTTTTATGCTGACTCTTCTCACTACATTCTCACTTGCTTGACAGGATCTTATCCCCGTAAATCAGGCTACTCTTCTTGCCCGAAGGGCACTGGCTACCAATTCGCCTCCTGACTTCGGGCCCCCCTACCCTCCCTGTAGCGCCGTGCACCCCTGGGTAGAATCATGCACACACGTGCCGCTACCGCGTTTTTTCACAGTATTCAAATGGGCCTTCCCAATCTATGGTGCCTTGCATTTTGTCCCGATGATATTGTTCAAGCGGCATGCATTCTTCAAGAACCCATTGCAGAAACTTGGACGTGCAGGATGGGCTACAATACGGAGTTCTGCGTTCTTAGCAACGTTTATTGCTACGTTCCAGAGTATGTATTTCTATCGTGCCTTTGTCCTTGCATGACATTTTACATCCCCTTGTAGCGTGGTTCTGTTTCAAGCATTACCTTCACCGGACGTTGTCCTCCCAAACTTTAGTCAAGCTCCCTCAGAAATTCATTGACTTCTTCTTGTCAAAGTATTCCTATGGACTCGGTGGATTGTTTGGTGCGCTTTCACTCCTTGTCGAGGAAAAGCGGAGGCGAGGAGAACTCGCGATGTACGTTCTGCCGAAGGGCATGGAAAGTGCCTGGTTGACGGCAAGAGGCAAGGGCTGGGTATTCCACACCGGTCAGTTTGGGGAGATGATTGTAAGTGTTCGATTTCGTGTTGGATGGACGTGCTGATTGACATGTGCTAGCTCGCTGCCGTCGGAATGAGTATGGTTATGGTGAGTGAGAGGCTATATTATTGTAATGCAGTCCTGATCTTATTTTTGCGACGTCAGAGTATTTACCAGGTGACTTGAATTCTGTCTGTGGTCAGGAATGTCCTGAATTTTTTTGCAGAACGACCCACACCATCTGTCTGGGCTTGTAAGGCGGATATTGTATCAATTCATCGGACCTAACTGAGTGGGGGCAACGAGATCGCTTATATCCTCATCATTGTTTGGGCTGTCATACCGTTTTTTGATCGCCCTTCATGTCATAACGTGTACACTATGGATACGTCGCACCAAGGCCAGACAGAGCGACACGGATAGCATTAATTGTCGTTATACTGCTTTGAGCTCGCGATGATCAAAATTTCACTGCTTGAAGAGAATGACGCATCAAATCACATCAGTGACAACCAAACTTGGGAGATCATGCCAAAAAAATTGAAAGGATTGTACGTGATGGATACAGTCACATGAATAGATAACACGGCAGTAGTCATGGACTGAAAAATGCTACTGGTTCCTACCAGAGGCAACAATCAAGCACCCGCCCTTGCCCTATGCCTTTTTCGCAAACTCGTCTCCACTCATACAGCATTACTTGCTGAGAAGCATGCACGATTGTGCGAGAATTCTGGTTGATCGGAGACATGAGGTGAGTGGGCGTCCAAGAACGACATCAGATCGTCCGCAATGATTCGATGCATCGCACTCGTGGGACGGAGCCGATCTACCCATATTGCGCCTCCAGCTTCGCTGGCATCACTGGGATCAAATCCAAATGCGTTTGGGTCATCCAACACGCGCGAAAACGCGTCCCATGACGAAAAGAGGAAGGTGGTGATGTCTGGATGGGTTCTAGTCCAGCTCCGGAGCTCTTTCTCTAATGTCGCGTTCCATGTTTGATATTGTTCCATCACGGTATCAACATCCTCGCGCACTGTATTTTGCAATGAGTATGTGGACAACAGCAGAAGATGCGACACCATACCTGAGGGCGATCGGTGGATTGGAGGGAGGTCAAACAACAGAAAGTTTCGAGCTCCAGAGGCGTATAGTCTCTCTTGGTAACGGAAAAGCCCTTTCAGCGTGTTAAACACGCCATCAATGTCTTCGATGAGGCTGAAGAATTCTCGATCAGTTGATAATCAAGATAGCAGGATGACGACCTCACGCGAGATCATTGATACCAATCCAGGTCACTATCATAGATTAATGCAGATGCCGTCAGAGAGACAAAGTATGCGATTCAAGAGCACTCACTAAAGAGTGTGTCGTGTGGTTCCCATGGTGCTGATGATGGCTTCTTTGCGACATTCGGAAGGAACTGGTATATGATCTGTCTCTCCAGAGAAGAGACAAAGTCGTTTCCCCTGGCATAGTCGTATACCAGCTTAGATGGACGCGATTTCACTAGATGTCCGACCCAGTTCGGCTTGCCAGGCTCTGTGTATGTTACCCCAGGATACGTCACTCCCAGGGGGCTCTTGACTGTCGGATTGGGAGAAGATTGGTAGTCCCAACGAATGCTGCTATAGGAATCGCCACTGAATGGATCACATTAATCTTCGCTTAGTCGATAGGCGGGGTGAGGACGTACAATATGATCAAATACTCAATCTTGCTGAACCCATGCCATGTTTTCCCCGCCTGAATGATAGTTGAAGGCATCCGAGTCGTTCAGTTGAACCGAGTCACTGTTACCGTTGTTCAAGAAGACAAGGAACAAATACTTCTCTTACCTGGCTATAAAGTATGGAGGATCCTCGTGTACTCCGCACTTTGGCGGCAGAAGTACTGCTCCACTAGCATGTTCCGACTTGACAGTTGAAGGGCTGGAGGTTCCCCATTCGGGATTCAAATAGAACCCCGGATTCTCCAACCCTAAGGCCTACTTACTCCCGTGGACTTCATGTCTAAGTTTTACTTTTAACCACAACTCAATTGGTGGAATGGAAGGAAAGGAGTCTCCTGAACGCGTAAATTCGCCGATTCCTTCTACGTCCAAAACGGCGTCTGGAGTATTCTCTTCTTTCCAGCCATACGCACGATCCAAGTTTAGTCCCTCCAGCCATATCACCATGTTGTTCTGGCACATTAACCCATTGATTGAATTTTGAAGGGGTCCTATCCTCGGTCTGGGGACATTATGTACGCGTTAAAAAGTTTTCTCTTCACATCATCACTATCTGATTTTTTTTGGACGAACAGTTGCAGCTTCAGCCGTAGTTCCGTCCACTGTCGTTCGTCCAGATGTCTACTTTCCCCCATATCTCCACCGGGTCGGCTTCTCCCTGGTTTTCGGTGGCGCCGCGTACGTTTTAGCGGCTGGTGATGCAAGAAATGGCAGCGGTATAGCTACTGGTGAGTTCTAGTATCACTCTCCAATTCACATATGATGTACATGCACTGCGACAGCTTGGTCATTGACATACCTCTTCTTGCATCTGCGACGGTCTCTAAGGCCACCATTTTATCCAATCACACTCGCGATGACGACAGGCACAGCTGCATGTGCAGCTTTGTATGGCACAGAATACTTCATGTACCAGACCTAAGTCACGGTTTACCTTAATATTGGTCCTTCTGATCGTCCCTGGGCCGGGTACTTCTACCCCATGACAGGCAAGCATGTCTGTGGAGTTACCAAAATTATAAACGTTTACCTCGTGTCGCCAAGAGGCCTGCCCGTGACCATCCGGGGACGAGACCGACCACTTGGCGTCTTCCCCAACACCGTCAACCCTTTTCGAATCATCAGGGAAGTACATCGGCAAATAGGAGATGCAACTTAGATGCTCGAGCTTGAGACGGAGAGCTTGAGGGAAGCCTGAAATCACCCAATTCTCTGAGGGCGTCAGGGTGATTCGATGCAACGATCGCCCAAAAGATGGATTAATCGTGATTCCTCGGCTCTTGCGAGACAAGCTTTAGATCTTGCCCATCTTGGCTGCAGCTTCGACTTCAGTCTTGCAAAAATAAATTCGGATCATATGTCCTTGCCTGCACCCAGCAGCCATACACATCACTGCATGTGACGATCACAAAAAGTGACGAACTAAAACAAATTGAAATACTTACAAAATCCCATCGGTGCAGAGATATTGAACGTCAAAATGTTCGCCGCCGTAGCACTCTCGAACCAGTGCCGGATGCCTGCAGCTAAACCAACTATGACCCGATGAGCTGTAAGCGTTACCTAGAATATCATATGTTGGATTGCGATGTGGTGAATCGAGTGAATTAGGGAAGTCATTCAATCACCGGCAGCATTCTAGTATTTGATATCGACGTGTATATGCGCTTTGTGCCGTGGCGTTCATCACGAGACGCAACATGTTCTTAAGGTCTTTCCCGAAGTATGTGATGCTTGTGTGTGGCGTATGGTTTGAAGCTGGAATGGTCTTCTGCATACTCACACGTGCACAATCTGTGCTCGAGTACTTTTGACGAGCGTGTGTAACCTCGTATGAATCTAGCGGAATCTAAGTAGATAGCTGACAAAAGACATGCGATTTATAGTCAGTATGCTATTGATACAAAGACGAGAAATATTCCAAAGGGTGTAATGAGCATATCTGCTAAATGTTAATAGGACAACGCCTCCAATTCAAAATGAAATGTCCTCGAAACAGTGCTAAAAGCAAAAACATGAGTGATCGTTTCCATGCTCTCCAAAGGTAACATTAATCGGCCTTGCTGCAGATTGTGGCTGCGAGCCGAGGGTCGGTGAAGGAGGAGGAGAGACATGGTCTTCGTCAGGGATCCAATCATCATTATGCTTGGGGGGAGCACCCACTGCGGCGTTGCGCTGTAAGAGACCTGCGATACAGGGAAAAATGAACCGAGCATACCTCTTTACCCTATGCAAGAGGAACATCGACGATTTGCATCCGGGCTGATAAGTGGCGTATGCAGGATATGAAGGTAATGGAGACAGCAGTAGAGGACTGAGAGGCAGGCGGTAGTCGTGCGGATCAAAACTGAGAATATAAGTTGAAAATGCGATGACGACAGTGAACACTCGCAGTCTCGCCGTGATTCATGTATCAACGCACCTGAGTTGTGGCCTGCCCTGAGGGAGAGTAGTTTGGAGGTAAGGGTAACGTAGCAGGGAACTACAAGGAGATGTTCAAATTGACTGCGAAAACAACAGATAGAAGAAACATACGTCTAGCGGATCGTGAGGTTCGTGGTTCCGAATAGGACGAAGTACGTCTGTGCGGGAGAAAGGGAGAAGTTTGCGAATGTAGTGAAGGAAAGTGGGTTGCTGTGGGTCTATTGTAGGTAGAGGTTTTGGCATACGGATGGGAACTTTAATGAGGTTATGGCGCACGGCGCGGCGCGGATTGTGAGGTGTATTGATCTACAAGAATATGTTAACGCACGAACGGATATATATATGCGACTGAATCCATACATTGGGCTGTGCTTCTTGTGCAGGCCATATGCTAGCAAGAATGTTAGGTGGAATGTCGCATATAAAAATCCTGGACTTCATATCACACCAAGTCGTATAAGCCAGTTGATGTGAGTTGGGTGAGAGGATAATCAAGTGTGGCATCTGAACGCGGAATGAAGCGAGGAGCTGGCGGGACTCGAAAGCCCAGAGCTTGATGGTGTTGTCATAAAGTGAAGCACTAGCGAGGAGAGCACCATCAAATGAAAGTGCTAGACCAGTCACAAGACTGGTATGTCCTTCGAAGGGGGCTCCGACAGTCTTCAGTGTCGACGCGTCAAATTTGTAAATCATCCTTGGAAAGTCGAAAACATCTGAGTTCGGGTCGATGAAGCAGAATGCGGCTATGATGTTTCGGTCTTTTGCTGTCCAGAACACTGGCGCACGTGTCCATGCCCCGCCGACAGCAGTGCTTGATTTCCCTACTCTGGCATCCAGTTTTTGTGTATGGACATCCCAAATGTCAAGGCGCTTCCCGCAAAGTAAGGTGACTGCCAGCTTCTTGGAGTCTTGCGAGAATCGAACAGCGCCCACTCCATCATCTTCAGATGCATCACTTTTAAATGGACCAGCCACAGGTTTTCCGGTGTCCAAGCCCCATATCAGTATGGAATCACATGACCCGCTCGCCAGCAGAGTGCTGTCCGCGGAGACATCGATGCAGGTAACCTCTGTTGAGTGTCCTTCCAGTGTTTTAACAATCCCAGTCTCGACCTCGCACACTCGGAGCTCCCCAAATTGATGCGAATTATTATGTTTTCCACCAGCAGTGACGACCCATCGACCATCCCTTGATACCTCCACCGCATGTACAAACCCTTCAAAAACATCTCGCACCTTCTTAATCTCTTTACCCACCTGTAGATTCCATTGCCGAGCAGTCCTATCCCAATTTCCACTTACCATTTTCTGACCGTCTGGAAAGTAGGAAATGGATGAAACATGGTATATGACTTCAGTGTATTGCTCGTATCTCGAAGGTTTATGACATTGCAACGTCATGACCGGTGTCAAGATCGGTTCGTTTGTTGCTTTGACAGGGTGTGTCGAGCTAGAAGCCATAACTGATCTCTTTAACAGCGAGGTTGACAAGTACTAGCGCGATTACGAGGCTGGGTTCGGGAAGGCTCCTCGCGTGTATTGACCTGACAATGGCGGTGAAGTCTGACTCGTTCGAGAGCTCCAGCACTTTCCCTGCTAAAATCTATCGTCAATTCATTCGTGTGGGATCGAGTTTTTATCTTACCAGGAGAAGAGATAACAACCACGTACCCGATTGATAGGCATACGTACACCACATCTTATATATATCCTTCCTCGTGTGTATATATACACTTTATGATGCAGTGTATTTATATCGACGTCGAGTGCCTGATATCTGACTTCTAACTTCCGTGGAAACATTGCGTTTGTATCAATAGCACTTTGATCACCTTCAGTTTTATTCTTGATGGATGGGCCCTCTTCCAGCAACGTTAACGATTACCGCGAAGCTTTATCGCTGCTAGCAGTCTTGGTTAGATTGAATGCAAAACGTGAAATGCGACTCCATGCAATAGATTGGCGCAATTCAGGGATGCCAGGCCATTGGCAGAGAGTGGTTGTCGAGGACGATGAGCGAGTTATGGAGTTGGTCGTCATGGGCGTCGATTTCGAGAGGAGATATTTGAAAGTCTGATAACTTCGTTGAAGCAGAAGTCCCCGAATGTACGTACATACATGCAGGAGTGACTGCTACCTCGGACACGAGTACTAATCCCATGTACGCGTGAAGAGTCAATACTGCTGTATATATTGCTTAGAAATTTGCGGTCAAGGCTAATCGACGTGGAACCTACCACTTTTATATCCCTTTTTTTCACATCTCCCCATACCTGCCAGCGCCCTCCAGCGTGCGTGACTCCAATCCTCCCTCACTGCATACCAGGTACGTGGTTCTGATCTGTAGAAAGGCTCGGTATTGCGCATTCACGAGCAGGACACGCAGAAATGTCTGTCACATGGGGTCACGTCGTAAATGCCATCTATAGACTATGACGAGGAAAAGTACCGTTGAACTTGGACAGAAGTCTTCCGAGGAACCAGGGTGGCTGAGGTTGCGAGGGTATCGTTCTTGCAAAGTGTGCGAGTTTGGATGTGTCTGCCTTTGAAGTGTTTGGGCGAGTGATCGTCAATTCATCTAGCCTGGCACCCCATCGTGGTATACAAGACTACGCACGTGTATGGTCGAATCAGTTTTATCTGTTTGTGCATGAAATCAAAAATGTAAAGTCAAAAGAATAGATAATACTCACCGTGTCCTCCCTCACCCATATCCTTTGCCTCCCAACAATGGACTCACAGTCCCTTACGTCGCGCAATCAACAAAGGTACCTTCATCGTCATGTAGAAATTCGAATGCGGCTTGCAAGACGTGTTGTTGTTCAGTCCAGCAAACATCAATATTTACTGCCAAATTGATCTCGGCAATATCAACGAAAGTGCTCTCGGAGTCCGGACCCTTGCTTTGACCGCGGACTTTTATGACTCAATCTATTGTTCTCTGGGTACAAGCATGCATCGTGCATTTAAGCTGTGGATGCTTTTCCACAGAAGCCACAGTACGCGAACAAATTTAAAGCACGACAGTCCCTCCTCGTCGTTTATTTCAAGCAGATCCCCAACTTGACCCAGTACCACATTTTTTCATCACAGTACCCGTGTTTAAAAGACTACACCGCGTAAAATGAACGAAGGAATCCTTCCTCATGGTGCCCACTCATCCAACAACCTAATCCCAGCTCCTACTCAAGGAGAACTCTTCATGGATGAAACCGCACTCGGGAAGCTATCTCGTGCACAGCTACAAAAGGTAGCTAAGGTGTGTCTCCCATTTCTTGTCCTCAGTACTAGCCACTGACATGACAACAGGCTCATGGAGTAAAAGCAAACATGAAGAGCGCGGTAATCATTAGAGAGTTAGTCAGACTCAGCAAGGTTGTTTCCCCACTGTGCGTACCCTACTTCATCTTCTATGCTATAATGGTCCTAACGGTCGTACAGGCAGGATGAAGAGAGCCAAGAGCCACCGAGAAAGAAGTTAAGAACGATGGAGGAGGGGTGTCCAGCTGCCGGTCCTTCAACACGAACCATGGATTTACCTATGATTGCAAATTGTGAGTGTCGTACCTCGCATCGCAGTACAAGAAACCTAACCCTTTACCAGTTGATCCTCCCATCATCAAGGAAGATGCCCCTACACCCATCCTGATTTTGGCACAAGAAAACAAGACTCCTACAAAGGCAACCAGACATACTGGTGTCATCTCTACCGACAATCTAACGAGAAAATCGCCAAGTCTTTCCCCGCTAGTGGCAAGTCCCAATGAGCACCCAGCTGCGGATGATGACTCCAGTGATTCGGGTGGTTCCTACCTATCCTACGCAAGTCCCAGTCGACAGCGATCCCCTGTGAGCTTGCGTGCAGGAACACCTCCTCCCGAAGAACCACGACTGCTCAGTCGGGCTGTGGACATCATGAAACAGATTGCGGCCGACGATCAACGCATTCTCGTCCAGGCCGCCGCTCTCCGCCAGAGAGCGGCGGGGCTGAAAGAGCAGGCGAGGAAAGTGCGGGACGTCTTGCGTGTCGAGCAGGGACGCCGTGTGAGATTGGAGGCCTACTTCACGTACTGGAGAGAGATTACACCTGAATGGCCAAAAGATTGGATCTATGAAGAAGGCGAGGAGGATCTGATCCGGACAGAGCGAGTGCTGAGGACTATGACACCACCGTATGTGCCCCGCTGTCCTTAACTTACTCATGTTTCTTACCGCTTCGTTGATAGGCTACCATCAACAGGCCCGACAGGTCCACCTACTTTGTCTTTTGACGGACGAGACGCACCGTGAGTTCTCGTTCGCATTTCGCTTGTTCAACTCAGCTGACGACGACTATCGGGAACTCTCATAGGGAGTTGAGACGCCGTCAACTTCAGCCACGACATAAAACTCATGAGCAGGAGAACGGGGCAGCTGCTCCTCCTGCAGAGGTCGAGCAAGCAGATAAACATGCCAATCACCTGCCTTCCCCACAGTTTACAACCAAAGGAAGACCGGCAAAACGAAAACACTCTACTTGAATCGTTGACGATTGATACTGAGCTTGATCTACCGATGTTACTTTACCCTTAGTTATGATATATCTTGTGATAATGTGTATCACTCACAAGTTCGTGAAATTGTTATATCTCACCGATTGAAATAAATGATGACGCCTGCCCATCCATTTGTCATCGAACTTAGGACCATGTTGCGTTCCCCAGTCTATATGACATGTTCAGCGGTGGTCAGAAAGATGGATATCGTACCAATGAATTCAGCCACAAGAGCACCCCGGTGATGAAGCATAGATGATGCTCATAATTCGTCGTGGCTGACGCACTCGATACTTATGCATGATGGTGATCACGTAGTATCAGCATCAAAGCGTTAAAAAAGCAAGCGAGTTGTGCCAAGAGACTGGCAAAGCGAGACTCTGAGCTTATTTGAAGCTGATTTTTATTGGCTTATATATAAATTCAATTTCTGGAGGCACTAGACTCTAGAGAAACAAAGGGAGGACTTGTAACAATGGCAGTCTCCCATAGCAATAATGGGATAATGGGAACCAAGAAACAAAGGGAAGACCATCACCCGGGCCGTGACCCGCACATATGTCGGAGTCGTGCAGAGGACTTGCGGGATGATGCAGCGGTCCATAATCGCAAGTACTCATTACCCTCTCATTGCACAATGAAATAACTTGGGACGATCGCTGACGCGCATCTCCATTATTGAACTTTTCCAAAAAAAAAAACATGTGTATTGTTCTCCATGCATCCTGACAGTATGGGCACTTGAAACACGCGCCACACGCAGGAAGAAACACGTTAGCTTGCTTATGGCCTTCATCCAGCCTCAACGAGACTTCTTAGCGATGTAGACGCTTTATCCGTCGTCCAAGCCCACGCCAGGCAGACAGTGTAGTCCTACGCAAACTTATCCCAAGTCAAATCAAACGTCAAGTCAAGGTCGCACTCACCAAAATCCCACTAGTGCGCGGCAGTATTACCTTCCACGAAATCTGCGAGGCGATTCATGATATTGGCTCCTCGTCGGGCCTGACTAGATGGTGCGTCTCGTACCTTGACCCTTCCCTCGCGTGTGCCCTTGACATGACGTGATAATTATTTAAGGTACTATGACCCTGAGGAAACGAAGTGAGGGCAAAGGGTGTCACTCTGGTGGAACCAAAAATTGAAGACTCACATGTCCCAAATTTCACCAAATTTCGAGTGCAAAGCGAGATTATATTAAAATGGCACAACTCTCATATGTCATGTATCCTTGGATTCGACTGGCTGGCCGGGCTCGACACTACCACTAGAAACATTTATCCTTCCGTGAGCCCAAGTACGATAGCAGTACAACTGAATGAGTATCATGTATTGAGCGTCAAGGTAAATGAAAACCCAGCGACGTCTGTTCTTCAAAATGCCGTTTATCTTCATGTGTCTGTTGTCCGCGAAACAGAAGCGATGGCTTTGATTGTGCGACTGTATGGCGATCTGAGACGATCCTTCTGTTTCCTTGATCGCTGAACTAGTAAAAATGCGCTGAAAGGCTGTCCAAAGTGCAAGATCAGTCGTGATACTTATAATTGAGACTCGAAAGCAACCATCCTATTGCCTCCAGGAAAATGACGAAGTGATTCGACAAATGAGCTCAAAGTCGTCTAAGGCGAGAGATCTGTGTTATCTCCACACGCGTACAAGATATCTGAGGGATTATGTGCGCCTGCCATGCTGATGCTGGTAAGTTGAGCTGTTGATAGTTTGTTGGGAAAAAAATACCAGCACATCATCATACCAACACGCCAGCACTTCTGTTAGTTTACTAGGTGCGACCGGATGGGCAAATCTGCGCAGAAACACGTGTCTCTATTTAAATAAGCTTTTGAAATGTAAGGACAAGGGAAACACTCACTGTGCATCCTCGCTCATAGCACGACCCACATCTCATGTTCCTTCTGAGCCCTCTCATCCTACACGCGAACGCCCGCGCCGTTCCTTGCCACTGATAAAACAAGGCCCATTCACCCTTCGCATCGCATTTGATCCTTCCGGGAATGCGCGCGGGTAGATGATGGCGAGGTGTGTGTGTACGGAAGGGGCGATGTTGTCTGGTGTGGGTTTGGTGCAGAGTATGAAAGGCTTGGCTGTCATCGTGAAGCTAGAGTGGATTTCATTTGGGTCTCTCCTGTGATGGCGCTGGTCGTAGAGTCGCGTAAAAGTGAAATACGTTCGATATTGAGATGACAATGTCCCTCGTGGTGAGTTCAATAGTAGGTGGGGATGCGGTGGTAATTCCCGTCCATGGGAGAGCGAATGTTTGGAATGATTGCACGAGGGTTTCTTCTCTCATCGAGCTAGCTGATTATAGTGAGAGAGGTGAATATTGCGAGAATGTGGGTTTCGGTAGCTATGAGACGCCTCGGGTATGTCTCCTGCGCGCAAGTCATGTAAGTCGAATTTGGGTCATGATGAGACACGTACAACGTCCAAGTATGTAGGATGATAGAGGTTTGTAGAAGCTAGACAAAGTGTCAGCGGACGTGATGGACAACGCTGAGGTAACACTGCACACGAGCAAGATGTTAAATATAAAGTGACGGAGGATTCGAGACGGAAAGAAGCCACCGGTGACAACGACACCGGTGAGACAACGTATGGTGCCGAAGCTGACATGATGCGATAATGAAGTAGAAAAAGGAAAAGAAGACGAAAGAGTCACGGAGGCTAATCGATAATCCTCTGGGACCGGTACCATGCGTACGTATCCGAGTCGTATCGTCCAACAAGGTAGGTAACGGAAAGCGGTACAGGACGCGGGTGCAAGTATCCACCGCCAAATTCGAAGTTCAAGTTAAATGACCGCTCATGCGAA
Organism: Suillus hirtellus; assembly: GCA_016695485.1. Taxonomy (NCBI): domain Eukaryota; kingdom Fungi; phylum Basidiomycota; class Agaricomycetes; order Boletales; family Suillaceae; genus Suillus; species Suillus hirtellus. The sequence goes on along the minus strand of MU172299.1, from coordinate 395,461 downwards.
GCAAGCGCCTCCCAGCAGATAGCTGCGATATTCCCATCCCAATCACATCTCCAGCAGTCACCATGGATAATTCCAACAAGGAAGCGTCAGAAGAGAAACGAGTGGAGAGCAGTTTACTATCGAAAAACGGTTCAGTGTACATGAATGCGATAGTTAGAAGTCTATTCGAAATTCAAACTCAATCGGCAAGCTGCGATCCGAACTCGATCACGATCAGTCTGCAACCAATCTGCCAACGGTATCAATACAACTCGAACTGTTGCACTCCTTCAACAACTCGCATTGCTTCTAGTTGCAACAAATACTACTTACTATGATCTTAGTTTTATCTATCAGTTGCGTCCGCAGCTCAATTGAACTGACTCAGTGCTCGACCACATTGTAGCATGATCCATGAGTCGACTTCCCGTGACTAACTACCACAAATCTTTAAATTGTTCCTTCGACTTCCTTGCGTTCCCTGGCGCCCACCCGATGCGGCAATGCTTAGCGCCTGAAGCCAATACAGCAGTCATGAGGCTATACGATGAAGGGTATCTAAACGCCAAGTCCATGGCATGGAGGCGAACAAGTGCTTATTCGCTAGTAGTATTCCTATCTCAGACCCCGCCTCTTGTGTATCGTGTTTGGTGCGCGAATGCAAACACTTGACAGTATTTTCATTCATTGTGAGCCTTGATTCATCTCCGTGCTTTGGTGTTGCCACAGGTAAGTATATCATAGATTCATGTATCCAACACTTGGCGATGTCACTGATTTGCGCCTACACAGGTTTGACCTACACTGGAATTCTGGAGCCAAGACAGCGACTGCAACAGCCGAGCTTCTCGAACGACAGAATATCAGCATCAAAACCCATGGGAAACACCTAACAATATCTGTGCATTTGAAGCGCTCAGAGAACCACAAAAAGGGCGGATATACGGTGCAGCAACATGTTCATGGCAAGTCTTCTAGGTCATCATGATTGCAACATCCAGGCTGAATACTTTTATCCGAAGATAGAGGACGCGATGGTTACCGTGCGCTCCATCGCGTGAAGATGTGGTACTATCTGCATGTTGCGACATCAGATTGTTTTGGATTCATATCTTTGGTACTCTGTGAAGGTGAAATAAGGATTCTAAAGCGACGGTGTGTCTGTACGATGGCTATGCATGTACAAGCATCCGACTACGATGCGACTTTTGTAGCCTGCCCATGAAATTGCTGAGCATGATGAAGGTCAGACAATGGCGTTCTTGGTTTATCTGATGAATCTCGCTTTCAGCTCGCGACCTTTACCGGCTCCTGCTGAAGTCGGCACTGCAAACATCACTAAAATACAATGGCCACTGAGGCTGTACAATCAGAAATCGGGCTTTTGTGCCTGCTACAGGCTTCTCATCTCCCATGTGCGATTTCTCTTTCGACCGAGTATGTACGGCGTCTTACATTTAACAGGTATCAATCACACAGCATGAGTCACGATGTATCCGCCAGTGCAATGAATCACCATTGCATCAAGTGCGCGATCGAATCAACCGAATAGAGTGCGCTGTTGTGTTTGTTCTCTGACTTTTGCTATGCTACAGAATGCGACCTTGTTACAGGAAGCAATCAGCTGACAGCAAGTCTCGAGCTTGGCCAGCGAAGCTAAGAGAACACAAATGCTCATCATTATTGCGATCACATCATGATTAGATCGATGGCCACATGGTTTCACACTGGAAAATGGCATTGGAAATAAGCTTGCGATATCACTGGCCACGGGAATTTTTCTGGTGTCCGAGTAGTCGCATGCGCAATACTGGTTTGTAAATCAAATTCTACTTTGATTATCTAGGGCTTCTTTTTGTCTGATTTCGAACCGTTTCACCTGATCAAGGGTCTCGAGGCAGGATCAAAGAGACATCTCCATCATACTGATTTTGGAGATAGAAACGCTTAACGGTGGTATATCTAGCACGAACGCTGTCATTATACACTAACCTTCCCCACTCGTTCATACCCATCCCTCGAACATGACCTACGTCTCAAATGATCCCAGTGACTGGCCGTATATCAGTGCGGCAATTTTTATAGGCTATTGCACAGGTTTGTCGCATCAAGATGTCTAGATCCAACGTTGACTTGCGGTTTTGCAGTTGCTGCTGCCATCGTGGTGGTATATGATTGGGGTGAGCAGAACAGTGTTCGAAAATCGCTGATGTTCTCATAATATTTCCAGTCTTAACACTCGGACAAGAGGTACGTTGATGTTATCGCGGCAGCAGCCATCTCACTGAGAATGGTGTCTTAGATTGAACTTATCTGGGTGAGTGACAAGAGTCCCGTATGAGAAGAAAACAAGAGCATGCACTAAATTCATGACAGAGACAACGGTGGTCTCTGATGACCGTGCTGTATTTGATTGTTCGTACTCATGTTGTGCTTTAGTGTGATGGGCAACTTGTGTTGACTTCAAAATGTTCTAGATACGCTATATTGGAATGCCATATTCTGTGTATGTGTCGAGATCAACAAATTTGCACTGTGCTAATAGCTCATCTCTTACAACCAGCTTTAACCTTCTTCGTATGTCTCATATGCGCCGTATTTCATTTTTCTGACCGGCGAGACACAGAAACTGTGCCATCGGTATCACTGACAGACACAGTAAGTATTCTGCAACCATCTCATTGCCATCTAATAAATACACTCATGTGTAGGGGTGAGTGAGATTCCAAGCATTGAACTTGGCTCAACATAATGACTCGATAGGTGTAAGTCGGAATTTTTGATACTAATGCGAGGGTGTTCACTAATTGGGAGTCTTTAGGCGCTATGTCGTACTACGTAGTGAATGCGACAAATGTGGCCTTGACTGCCATGTTGGGCGGTAAGTGACCCAGGTGCAATACCTCTGTGATATGGACCTGACTGACACACGATGCAAGTCATCATGATTGCTCGGTTGCATGCCATGTATCAAGGGTCTAGAGCAATGCTTATGTTCCTTGTTAGTATCTTTCTGGCTGTAAACATTGCCTGCGGAGTAATGATTGTAATAGGATTCAACGATACTGTAGGAGGTAAGCTTCATTTGTTGACTTGAAGAACACGGCTCATTGGACAAACACCAGAGGAGATGATACTCTCTGGTATACATATGTGCGGCTATGCATATGGAGGGGACGAGCAGCTTCTGATTTCGATCGTTTGGATGCTCAACACTGTTTGGGAGGTCCTCACATCGTGTCTTTCAGTTTGGATTGCTGTGAAACACTTCCGTGAGCTGCGACGACTCGGCCCATCGACAGGATCGACCATCGGGGACTATTTCGGAGTGCTGATACAGTCTCACGTTCTTTATTTTGCAAGGTGAGC
>MU172299.1:311649-379792 GCA_016695485.1 Suillus hirtellus | reverse complement strand
AAAAACATTTGCGGGCTAGAATATGACAGTTGTGAGGATGATTGTGAGGGTAGTCTGGATGAGGATGGTGATATCTTTGAAGCCGAGGCTCTAGATGTTACGAACTCGGATGGTTCAATCGACAGTAGTTGCAAACAAGCAACGTCTTGTATGCCGAAGTCGTTGAGATCGCCTCTACAGAAGAGCAGAGGTTGCTAAGTCGAACAGTGGTTGACTATGATCGCGGGTTACAGGCAGAAGGGGTCTCAAGCCCTTACTGAAGGTACGGATCTGGGAGAGGTCTGGTAAACCAAGTATGAATTGGAATACTAGTTCTGGGGTCTGGTCTGAGTAAGACTAAAGTAAGGAACATCTACTTTAGTGTCGTGACTTTATATAAGTCTACTCTGTTGTATCTAAGCTCAGCTTGAAGCTGGGTTCTGATCTGCTTATCTATTGAGTCAGAGATAACTAGCACGAGGTCAGCCTTCTATCTGCTGCGGCGCGGTCCGCAGTCTTCTATCAGTACATGAGGCAACCATGAGGCTTGCCTTCTATCTTGATAACCATTAATAGACCTTCTAGGTCTATGTCGTCATATGGTATCATCGTCGTCATCGGCTCTCCAAGGTTCGCCGATGTTCTGGTCATCATCTTGTAAGCGTTCCAGAACGCTTACCTAAGCCCGGCATCTTCTGGCTTATCTTCTATTTGTCATAAGGCCTAGCTCGGCCTGTCTTTGTCGTCATGGACCCGAGGTCCAGTTCTTCATCGTCAAGGGCCTTCGGCCCGTTGTTCTGGTTCGTCGCTAGCTTTTCGGGCTAGGTGCGTATCTTCTTCTACATCAAGCCTGCTGGGCTCGGTACGGTTCCCGTGTTCTATCATTGTCAAGGGCCTTCAGCCCGTCGTTCTGGTTCATCACTAGCTTTCCAAGGCTAGGTGCATATCTTCTTCTACATCAAGCCCTCCAGGCTCGGTACGGTTCCCATGTTCTATCGTTGCCGTGCGGTGGCAGAGGGCAGGTCGGTAGCTGGGGGCTCACGCCAGGGTTACTGTAACACTAGAGGACAGAATTGAGAGTGAGCAAGGCATCAGAGTAGATGCAGCACCTGGAACATGTCCAGAGGGCCCACAGAGCAGCACAGGACTTGCATGGGAGCTTCGGAAAGCACCTGAAGTCGTAAAGTGTGCAACTGCACTTCAAGACCTCAGGAACATACTGAAACCCTGCCGGGACACTGGCAGAGGCTACAAAGACCCTGCCCTGGACAACTGGACTAAAGGACAGCTTGAATCAATGGTGACATTCCTCACGCATTACACAAACCCCTCCTCTCCTGGATACGAGGCTTGGATGGCAGCATCATTACTGACTGCAAACAGAAAGGGAATGTCGAGTTGGTGGGCCCATGATCTTCGTGAAGCGACAAAAGCCTATATTAACAATCGCATCAACCTGCCAATCAATCCATATGGCACATGGACAATATCTTGACTTACCGATGACCTTGCCAATGAGATCCACGAACATCTTCAATCCATTGGTGCCTATGTCTGAGCACAGGATGTCATGGAGTATCTGGACAGGGAGGAAGTCAAAATGTGACTGAAATTGAAGAAAACTATCTCCCTCTCAACTGCAAAGCGCTGGATGAAGCTCATGGACTACTGTTGGGTCCGGAATCACCATGGTCAATATGTTGATGGTCATGAGCGTGATGATGTTGTTGATTACCGTCAAAATGTTTTCTTGAGGAAATGGGCTGCAGAGGAAGGAAAAATGTGTTCCTGGGGAACAAATCTTGAGGAAATCTGCAGTGCTGAGTGGCCCTTATGTGTCTGGTTCCATGACGAAAGCACATTCTATGCTAATGATCGAAGGAAGTCGAGATGGGTGCACAAAAACACTAGCGCCACTCCATATGCCAAAGGGGAAGGGGCTTCTTTGATGGTGGCGGATTTCATATCTGCAGATCACGGCTGGTTGCAATCACCTGATGGAAAGGAGTCAGCACGGGTATTATTTAAAGCAGGGAAATCACGCGATGGGTATTTCTCAAATGAGGAAATCCTCGCACAATGCCAGAAGGCAATGGATATTGTTCAAGCCTCTTGGCCCAATGAGGATCATATGTTTGTCTTTGATAATGCAATGACTCACCTTAAGCGCCCCGATGGCTCATTATCCGCATGAAAGATGCCCAAGGGGATACCTAGAAACAGGACAAACTGGGATGTCGAGGTGACCGCAAGGAACTCGGTAGGCAAGATCATTTATGGCGCTGATGGGAAGCCATCAAAGACAAAAATACGCATGGCTAATGGCACCTTACAAGATGGTTCTGCCCAGCCATTGTATTTCCCCGAGGGTCATGCATGCGAGGGTGTTTTCAAAGGTATGGCGGCAATCCTTGAGGAATGCGGTTATGGTGACATGTCAAAGGTTCGGGCAGAGTGTAAGCCTAACTTCACTTGCAAACCTGGCATCCTGAATTGTTGCTGTCGACGGATGCTGTATAATGAAGCTGACTTTGTCAATGTAAAATCTACACTTGAACTTGCATGTGATGCACACGGCATTCGTATTCTTTTCCTTCCTAAATTTCACTGTGAGCTTAACTTTATTGAACAGTGCTGGGGCCATGCAAAGCGAATATACCGTCAAAAGCCACCATCATCAAGTGAAGGAGACCTAGAGAAGAACCTGATCGATGCACTGGACTCGGTGACTGTGGAACAGATGCGAAAGTGAGCCCCTGATGACTTTCATGTTAGTTTTATCTCACCTGAACCTCAGATATGCGTGGCGTTCTCGTAGATTTATGAATGCCTACCAAAAAGGCTTGACGGGGAAGCAAGCAGCTTGGGCCACCAAGAAATATCGCGGTCATCGAGTGCTTCCTAACTCTGTTCTCACCGAGCTCGAGATAGCCGGAATCTGACATTTTAGACTATTAATTTTGACTGTTATTCACTATGTAATGAGCGATACATCTGACCTCTTATTGCATACACTATCTAGTTCATATGATACTACTCAGTACAGATCCTACACTACATAGCACTCATGTGGCTGCCACCGCTTAGAGGTCACATCGGGTCACCGTCAGTCACAATGCGTCACACATTGGTGGTTTGTGCACGAGCCCTATCTTACCAATTCGATGCATCGACGCTGGAGACTGTCAGAGCTCCCTTCGAAGGGCACACTTATCACAGGCCTAGCACTTTATGCACTTGACTATGCTCTCCTTGCTAGCGTTTCCTTCGACAACACCATCAAGATCTGGGATTACGAGTCACGCCAACTAGTGCCCTTGTTGTCTCACCCAACTCGCGCCAGCTAGCTTACATGACAAATACTGGCAAAGATGATCACAAGGTCTGTATCTGTGATACTCCACTCGACATCTCCTTGCTCATGCCAGTGTATGTATTCCCCGCAAACATCTATTGTTCGTATGTTGACATTCTCTTACAGACATGTACATGCAAAAAGTCAGCCCGCAGTGATCTAATAAATGTGCGTGTCTCATGTTTTGCTCATTCCACTATTCGTCCATCACCATTGCAGTCTGATACAACTCGTTATCCTCCTGATGGGCATTGCAGATAACCAATATCTGCCATCCCTATGTCGCGGAGACCTCCACTTACGGTCAACTCGCAGCAATCCACTTTCCTTTGCCTCCGAAAGTTCCCTCGCGTCTCGCCTCGCAAGAACGCAGCTGCTCATGTTCATCATATCCAACCTCGTGATCCCCTAGATGTAGGACGTAACTCTTACATATCGGTTCTTTAACAGTTGACTCCATGGGTACCACAATAGATCCCTGCTACATTGCCTTGACCACCCTCTCTCTCGGATCACGCCCCAACTCGATTTGGTCACGTCAGTCTTCAATCTCTATAGTATACTCGCAATGCCTAACTGAGTGCGTATCCAGTTTGTAATAAGTTCTCTACCTCCTTCCTTGAACAGAGTCATGCAGCTATTCGGCCATATCTTTCTTCTTTCCTGCCGAGACACAACCTCAGGCCACCAATCGTTAAAGTTGCACCAGGACGAAAAGTCACTGTAACGTACACTTTCTTACTTCGTAATACCTTTTGCTCATTTGTGCCATACAGCGGCTTGTGGCTGCCGAACTACCGGAATACAAGAAAGTAGACGATACCGCAGGAAATTGACACATGTGACGTTGATCCGCTTCTAGATGTGCATTGGTGCAAAGTGTTTCTCTGCTATTATCCGTGCTGGTCCCATAGCAGACTGAGGATGCCTCAATGGCGCTTGGAGCCTGTTGACATACCTCGCTAGGATGGCATGACGTGTGGCAACCATGGTGACGTTCACGATCGCACTTAGCGCAGTGTTCATATCTATTGCCATTTGTTTCCTTGTACTTAATTTCTACCACATTACACAATTCTACCTCTAGAGTGGCTTCGCTGACATTTACTCGGTATTTCAGTTTCGAGTTCAGTATTGTTGTGCTATGTCTTGCTCATCTCCATTATGCCGAAATATATTTTTCTCTAGACGTTGGAGCGGTGTATCCGCGACTGTGAGCCTGAGTGTTACGAGCAAGGCAAAAGTGGTGAAGAGCACTACGCTGCGACAAAGCCCGAAGGACACTGAGTGGCTGACTAAGCTACGATGCTACCCTGCTGCTACTGCGCCCCTCGCCTAGGGGTCCCCTACTCCAACGTTCAACGTTCAGCGGTTACCAGTCCATTGCGGGAAAACTTCATAGTACTTTCACTATCTAATGATGTACCATAGAACAAGGACAACAAAATCAAAATCATTACATATACTATGGACTCTACTCAAGACGTTCTAGTAAATACATCTTTTTGCCCGTGATTGGTATGCCACCCCAACATAAGTACGAGTCTCATAAACTAGCAGCAGTATCTCGAGACCAGTGCCAGGTTATAATTGTGCGATTGAACTGTAGACTGGGTATCTCGATTTCCAGAATAAATCATCCTTCAGTACGGTTTCTAAGAAGTATGCGTTTTACCAACTGCGACAGACGATAAAGGTTAGAACTCACTCATCTCGACATTTACTCCAGCGTTTTCCATGTTCCATGCGGCTCAAATCAAGCTCAGCTTTTTCTTTGGATAGTATCAAAGCAGTCCTGGGTGTATAAAACGGCTCTCGGAGACCGGGTGGTACCCAGAACAGGAGTTGCCGATCGGGTCCTATCATCCATCCGTCAACTCCCAGCAAAAAGGATGTGTGGCGGCTACCCCCAATCAGCTCAGCAGGGTTGTACAGCGCGTGTGTTGGGTCGGACGAGAAACGAATGAATTGATCGGCCTGAGAGACGGACGCATCCCAGAGGCGGACAGTGCCATCTTTCGAACCGGACGCGATGCGAGTGCCATCTGGGGAGAAATGGACTGACGAAACTGAACTAGTGTGCCCCTCTAATGGCTCACCAACTGGCTGGGCCATCCTTACATCCCAGAGCCGGACCGTGTTATCGTCCGAACCAGACGTGATGCGAGTGCCATCTGGGGAGAACGATACTGATGAAACTGAATTAGTGTGCCCTCGCAGGGGTTCACCAAGTGGCTCGCTCGTCCCTGCATCCCAGAGCCGGACAGTGCGATCGTCCGAACCAGACGCGATGCGAGTGCCATCTGGGGAGAAAGTTACTGAACGAATTCGGTCAGTGTGCCCTCGCAGGGGTTCACCAACTGGCTGGGCCGTCCTTACATCCCAGAGCCGGACCGTGTTATCGTCCGAACCAGACACGATGCGAGTGCCATCTGGGGAAAACGATACTGATGAAACTGATTGAGTGTGCCCACTCAGGGTTGTACTAACTGGCTTGCCCGTCCCTGCATCCCAGAGCCGGACAGTGTGATCATCCGAACCAGACGCGATGCGAGTGCCATCTGGGGAGAACGATACTGATGAAACCCAATCAGTGTGCCCTAGCAGGGGTTCACCAAGTGGCTCGCCCGTCCCTGCATCCCAGAGCCGGACAGTGCTATCGGCCGAACCAGATGCGATGCGAGTGCCATCTGGGGAGAACGTGACTGACAAGATACGGCCAGTGTGCTCCCGCATGGGCGCAATAAGTGGCCGCCCCGTCGACGTATCCCATAGAAGGAGTGTACCATCCGACAAACCGGTCACGACGCGAGTTCCATCAGGAGAGAATGAGACTGACTCCACCCCAGCTGTGTACCCATGTTCGATTTGGATGGCGATCCAATCCAAAGCACGTCCAGAAGTCAAACTAAGAGTCTTTGGAAATTTGACAGCTAACTTTTTGGATATTTCAGAGTTGACGGGGGAGAACGGGAGTGCTGATATATAGAGATGCGGCGTGCTGTGCAAGATGATGCCGCGGAAGGTTTCAATGAATATCTTCACATCCTTTGCAGTAGGCAAGACACCCTCATATTCCGAACGATTCTGTGGTTGTGGATGAGCACTTTGTCTGACAACCAATACTTATAAGCTCACCTCCAGCCACTGGGTAATTATTTCAAGGGAGGCAACTGCGCCGTTGATGGCATTTATGAAGCTAAGTACTTCAAGCCAAAATAGTAATCGCTCGTGGTTGAGAAATGATTTGATTTCGTCTGCGAGTTGCGGGTCGAATTGCGCTCCTTGTACGTGCAAAGCCCAAAATTGACAGGAGTAGGACAGATACGGGGAAAATTTTTCAACTCGTTCTTGCAGCTCGGGATCCTCGTAATTAGGAATGTACGATGACTTGAAACCACAGATATTGAAGTGAAGATCTTTCATCGCCTGAAGTGACGCAAAAGCGAGGTCACGTTGCACCTTTGATACGTCAATGCGGAAATCTTGCTTGCAGGATGACTCTGGGTCCATCAAGAATTCGCTGAAGGACGCGTGAAGGGGTCGGATGGGGAATTGTAGGTTGGTGGTGCCACTGAGCAGCGGACCCATGGCCTTGACCACCAGCTCAACTTTACAATGGCCATTTCTATCTGGAAAACGGTCCCGCATGCCCTGCAGGGAAGCTAAAGGGAGGGGTTTGGCTACGCCAAGTATCTGTCCCATCACGGACCGAAACCTCGCTAGTGCGCATTGATATTCGGATGCTGTATATTTATCTTGTGGCATGAGTTCTGCCAAAATGAAGTTATACATATCATACAATAAGTCTTTCCGCTCCCTAGGATCACGGGCCATGAGAGTTTTGAAGCGGTCTATTCGGGATAAGCCGAGAGGGGCGTCCACGATATATCTCCATGCAAGACGCGCCCATTCGAAAAGCCCATCTGCCTTCTCAGCAAGAGCTGCAATCTGTTCATCCCGAAATTCCGACAGCTTTCCCAGCTTATTTGATATATAAGCACTGATGTCGTCCTTCGTTTCTGTCGATGGAATAGCATCCATGGACATCTTTCGGATATGCGGAGCATTGCCAAGCTGATCGTCGATATCGGGAAGTGGGCGAGAAGTAACGATAATCCGCAGGTTGGCCGGAAGTGTGGTGATGGGTTGATTGCCCAGTTCACCCGCAAGAACGCGGAGAATGGAATCCCGTATTTCGACTCCGCCACTCTCGTCCAATGCATCTATCACTATAACGATAGGTCTTGTCGTTATATCAGAGACCTTCCCTAGTGGTTTCATGAGAAGTTCGTCCCACTGCTGGATGATATCCAGCGTCTTCTTCAGCGATTCGTCTTCAACTGCTTCGGCCAACGCTCGTTTTATCTCCGGATCACACTCAGCCAGGTCGCGTGCAATGGTAGAAAAGATCTTTTGATGGCGGTTGTCGGCTTTTTGATGACGGTCAAAACAATAACATGAACCAAGCCCACCCGCGTCCTTGAACCATTTAGCAATTGTGTGAGCGATGGCTGATTTACCCGTGCCTGCAGGGCCAGACAGCCATAGCACACGTGAACCGTCGCCTCCAGTGCTATTGGCCCAGTCTGTGATCTCGGAGAGAGTCCTCCTGCGCGTCTCAAATAAGCATTGTTTCTCGGTAATTAGCCCCGCGCCTTCCGCATAAGTTATACCGCTGAGCTGCATTGTTTCGACTGAAGGATTTCAATAGATGTCGAATGCGAAACACATGCAAATCCTCACCTATACGATGGACAGAGATGTTTGTGTCGAGAGCAACTTGCGTCTGAAAGTTGTCCATGAGGTCATCCAACACTTTGCTGTATCGCTGAATCGCATCATCCGTTTCCCGGACTAGGTTCTTTCCTGTTCTCTTCCCTATGATAACGGTGGACGATTGAGACTGAGAAAAGTACAGTGACTTATTAAAAACTCACAAAAGCTCTTGATCTTCGAATAATCTCTGATAAAATGGGCACATTCAAGGGTCTGCTGAGAAATATTCCCAAGGACAGTGCGCATCGACGAAATCTGGCGAAGCCTCTCGGAGTCTGAGATGAAATCATAAACGTCTTTCAACTTCTTGAGAAGGCTGAGCATCGCTTCATCACGATCCGCTTGAGCGAGAACTATCTGCATACACGACTCAGTAAGAGATAGGAATGAAGGTGAAACAAAACGTACTTTTGCTGCCCCAGACAACCCACCCAGTGCTATCTTTGCATATGGATGTACCTATGGAATATGATTATTTTGGTTCCAATCGGGAGTCATGGATCATACATTTGCGAGTGCCCCAATAACAGTGTCAAATATCTTGAGAGGTTGAAGGTAATTGTTGTATGCATCCTCGATATCTGCTGGTGCATTTTGTGTGATGCGTGTTCCAGATTTCATAGGTCCCGGCAGTAGATTCATATCGTTGGCAGCCTTGTCGGCATCTTGAAGTGCCGCCCGGATATAAGCATATTGTTCCATGCCTAAAGAGCTATCCTGAACCTGCGTGACCAACATAGTTTATGGAGAGTGTATAAACTAAAAGGTGACCTACCTCGGTATTAGGAACCGATGAGGCACCTTCGCAATCAACTTTTGGGAGAACAGGGTCACAGCTGCGTGAATCCTTCAAGGGAGTGTCTTGAGCCTGGGTGGACAACAGAACTTATGAAGAGTGTATAAACTGAAAGGTGACCTACCTCGGTATTCGGAACCGATGAGGTAACTTCATGAACAATGTTTGAGAGAACAGGGTCACGGCTGCGTGAATCCTTCAAGGGAGTATCCTGAGTCTGAATGGACAACATAATCTATGAAGAGTGTATAAACTGAAAGGTGACCTACCTCGATATTTGGAACCAATGAGATACCTTCATGATCAACGTTTGGAAGAACAGGGTCACGGCTGCGTGAATCCTTCAAGTTCGAGCGCTTGTGTAGTACAATATCAACCTCATCGCAGTACACTCGGTGTTGATTCCGACTCACAGAAATTTTTTTCATCACACCATTCGTAACCTTCCCCAGAAACCGACAGATTTTACCGCGAGGTCGGCCCTGGACAAAGGATAGTAGTAGTACAGGACATATTGACAAGAGTCAGCATTTTGGGTGAAACTACATGAACACCAGCCACATACCAGGCGCTCAGCGGCAGTATTTGTTTCGTTACATGTCTCGATGTCTGGAAGAGGAACTAAGCTTGAATCTCTCAATTGATTGTCATCATTCATGGTGAATAGTAGATCGATCTGAGCGAAGCAGCCTGGTGCAACAAGAAGTTGGAGAAAGGATGGGTCCCTTGGCCGCAAGCCTCGAGGCAATATTTACTGATGTTGAGAGCATCACCAAAAGTTTTGAATCTTATTTCTTATCTTCGGCAGATGGCAAACACTGCATCTTATAATTAGATCACGGACCAGTATGAGTATCATATCTGCAGCCTCAGGTTGATAACTATACAACGCTTGACCATGTGCCAGCAAGCTGTCAGGCCACCATGTTAGTGGAGCTAGCTATCCCGTAGTCCACATCGACTCAGTCTAGGTCCTACGTCTGTACCACGTCGGGGATTATAATCATGAATGGAGCTACATTCTTCGTTTCCGCAGTGACTTATCTCCACGCGCGACTATTAAGAATTCAGATGCCCTAAGATTCAGAAGAAAAGAAGAAGACTGCAACGCAATTAGCGTTAAGCAGAAGCACAACAGCACGTGAAGTATGCGAGGTCGCCAACACGATGAATAAAATCACATAAGGTGAAGTTATGATAGCGGTCTGAGGCGAGTCATTAAGCTCCAATTCCACAATCTTCGGGAAGGGACTATTCGAAGACTAGGAAGTCAACGATATCGGCAATTTCCAATGGGGTGTTCTCAGAGGCCGAGGCAGAACAGCCTCCACACCTTCTTATCGATGAGCCTATACAGGGCATGTTATTTGAACTTTGGTCCTACCGAGTAATTCAGGGTTCTTACAGGTGTCTTTTGATTCGATTTCTGATATGGCCAGTAATTAATCAACTTTAATAGATCCTTTAATACTACTGTAGTAGTAGCGGGAAGTGCCAAAAAACTTGAAAAAAGATACATATGCATGAACTACTAGTAATAGAAGAATTCTGCAGACCGTGGCATCATATGTTTCTAATCTGAATCACTCAGTGCTACTAGGAGTCCCGCAGTGAGTCAATGGGCACATAGATTGAATAACAAAACTCACCAACCAGGCAATCTCTTCGAAATCTTCATCTGTCAACCGTCGAGCGCTCAACATTTTCCCGATATGAGTAGGCAAGTACCCCATTCCCTTGCGTCTGATATCAAAAAGCGCTTTCAACATAGGTATGGGCGACTGTTCGAAAAGGTCGGGTTGATTTGCAGCAGGAGAAGATCGATCTTCTGGTCTAATGAATCCATCGCTTTGAACTTTAAATTCATCCTGACCCTCGATGTAGATCCCCAAGAAGCAGCACAGTTGCACATACGTGCTATAATGAGGAAAGTAGAGTTGTCCAGCAAAGATATTAAGCTGCAGTATGAGAGCCTCAGGTGGTATCCACTGCACGGGGAGTGATGGTATACTGTAAAGGCGCAAATCATCGCATGGTTTCATCATTCTGATGACGCGTGGCGTATAAAGATGCAAGTGAACTTGCGTACTTGCTCGGATATCGGGTAGTAAAGCGTTAACCTCGAAGGGGCTGATGATGACTAGCAATGGCACGCCCGACGCTGTGCTTGAAAGGATCCAATTGACTGGGCGAATATAGTTGTCTGTCTTGTCTAAGAAGCCATGCAGGACTGTAGCAAAATCCCTCGAGGCAAGCACGTTATGGGTCCATGGCTGACTCCTCGGGATGGCAACTGAAGTTGTGGTGAGAATGTCGAAAATTGGAGTGAACACGCCAGAACCTTGACTGATGCAGCCTGTTTGAATGAAAGACCGGACATCCTCATCAACTATGTGGTTTGCAGGCGTCGCCAGCAGCGGTCTCTCAACCTCGCGCTCAAGCTCGACTTCATTCACCACTTCTCTCACCTGCTCTTCATCCAGGCGGGTGTCGGGCAAGATGCCGAATCCCAGCTTATGAAATCTCTCCAAGATATCTTCGTCTACCAATGTCCGGGAAGTAGAATAGCCGACAGGAACTGTGGCGTACAGCTCTTCCAAATGCCTAGCCTCTGGCTGAAGCCATGAGGAGGCGAATGCAGCAGGAGTAACATTGCCAGACAAGAATGAAGACCACGAACGGTTGCGAGATCTGTAATCCATTCCATGTTGGATCCATTGTGGAGTATGATGTTGAATGTCTGAGCACGTTTCAGTCATTGCCCACACGAGGATGTCCGACACATGGATGTCCTCAGTGTCGCCTTTGTTGTTCGCGGCCCGGATGTTGCGGTCTACTTCTGGAGGTGCAAAAAACATGACCGAGTGGCCACGGCCGAGCTTTCTCATGCGCATGCAACCTGTTAATGTGTTACTGAGTGCTATATATGAATATGCATCGCATCCTGACCTTGAACAATGCGGTCCTTAGTGACCTTTGGACCTAATGTGACAGCTGCGCGAAATTCCTGGGGAAAACTGATGTCCGTTCCTCGAGTGTGTGCATCATCCAGGTAGAAGACACACTTATCCAGTTGCTGAGCATAGCAAGACACGACAAATGACTCTACAACTCGATCCCGAGTGCGCACCACAAGCTCATCGTGCTTGTTGAAATAGATGGCTGCTTGAGCATCCTGGTTGATTTCTAGCCACATCTCCGCCACCTCGTCATTCTGCAATTCAAGCACTCGTGCACCCACATCAAGCAAGACTCGTATCTTCGGCGACTGCTCCGCGATGACTCTAAGAAGTTCCCGAGCGCCTTCACCGGCTGCATGCGAATCATAATGATCGTTCTCGTGCTGCAGAAGGTACATGAGAACTCTTGCGTTCGTACCACGCTGGTGGGATAGCGCATGCTGTGATATGGAAGTGGGAAGTAAGTAACGCAAATCATTTGTTCCGCTGAAGCCGGTGGTGGGCAACCTAGAAGACTTTTGCTCTACGAGGTCCCATGCAGAACAGGATAACTTGTGGGGAAATCCCTTCGCTTCTTTTGGAAAGACGACATGGGCCAAGAAGAAGTCTACAACAGCCTTGTTATGTGCGAAGTGGTGCATCAAACAGGAAGTAAACTGCTCGGTAGTAGACTCCACTATCTTGATCCCACTGAGGTATCGCAGGTTTTCTGGGAGAGTCAATCCTTTGATCCATGTCTCGTACTCCAGTGTGGGATTGTCTTGCTTCTGCAGCTGACGGAAGCAGGTGGCTAACTGCTCCTTAGTGAGCCCTGTGTAGTAGTACGAAAGACATGTAAGGGCGATTGAGATGTCTGGATGTCCAAATTCTGCCTTGGAAGAGGGAACATCTTTGGCTCGGTATGGCACAGCGAGCAAAGTGCGTTGAGGATCCAGACCGTAGTCTATACGCCATTGCCGCTCCTTCAACACGGATACCAATATACCGAGAGCAAGGAGACCTCGAATAAGTAGTAGTCCATTCCACAGACTAGGCACAGTGCAATAAATTCGGACTTGTTCAAGGTACTGCGCGTCAATAGCGGGAACAGTAACACACTTGCGGATGGCGTCTTTTATATGAGAAGGCACATGTCCGAGAGCAAGATTGGGAAGTTCTCCGTTAAGAACATCGTTAGCAAGCAGCTGAACCAACTCTTCACCTGCACGAACGTTCAGGACTCTGAAACGTGAAAAGCTTCCGACAGCATCTGGGACTGGCCTGAACTCTACTCCAGAAGGGAACTTTTGGTGCAGGTGGTAAGCGTGTTTTGCTACAAGAGTCATCACTTGTTGTGTTATGGCCCATCGGTCTGGATGTCCTTCCAAGGGCTGTGGGGGACCCATAGCATAGATGAGTTGAAAGCGAACACGCAGCAGTTCGTCACTTTCATCAAGTATGTCGCGAGTGCAAGTATCAAGCCACCGTTGACTATTCAACAGGGACGTGGTAGGCCCAGTCAGTGAGCCCTGTCCACTTGCATTTGCGAGGGGAAGCTGCTGCGCCACAGCCATTAACTTGAAAGAGAGAATGTGATCTGGTTGGGCAACAAGGATACCACCAACACGTTTGCACTCTTCGAATAGTGACCGAATGGTGTCTGCATGTCCAGGGCTAACCGAAGAAGACCGCGAGAATGGTATGTAGAAAATTCGCCTATTTGCAAGGCCACTGAGCCGTTCCACGAGTAGCTGAAACATTTGCACTGCCAGAGGTTTAGGCACGATAACGCGGACCAATTCGCTGCCATCTGCTAGTGCAGCACAACAGATAGGTACGATCACAGAAGACTTTCCTTCCCCCATGTGAAGCTGCAGAGCAGTGTTTTCTCCAGAGTTTGGGAATATCATCTCAGTTGCCACACTGGCTTGCATGGGACGGATAAGGAATCGGTTGTCTGCCTAGTATCGTCAGTAATCGAGAATTTTGATTATCAAGGAGCATCGAATACCTGAATCAGAAGCCAGTCCAGATATCCCTGTGTGCGATCTACCTTTTGGTAGCCATTGTTTACCAGCTCTTTAACAAGCTCATCGTGGTCTCCACCATCCACCAGTCTCAAAAGTCGTTTTGATCGTTGTAACCGAAGAAGAATGTGAGCAAATTTGGTCAAAGCAGTTTTCCACGAGTCGCAAAGATGTGTCCTTGACATGGAAGCGAGAAGCTGGAGTAGAAATGAAATGGTAATGCGCGGCCATTGCCCAGAGTTGAACAAGCTCCCCTCCACCACGCCCGAAGGAGCTAGACATTCTTCCAAGTCGTGAAAAGTGGCGCTGTAGAGCTCATTACAACGTGTATGATGGCGTTGCAACGTGTCGACCAGTGTTGACATTGAACTCGGGGGAGATGATGGTTGTTGGTTATCTACATGGGATCTGCTGTCTTGTAGATCGTTAGCATACTGGCGAGCAAACTTATCAGATCGAGATCGCGAGAAGGTTGAAATGACTCGGTCCAGTGCAGTCAAATCGAGTCCGCTCCCAGAAGAATTTCCGATCAGTGGGAAAGAGCTTCCAAGTTGGGCGAGTGGATCCGAATCGTCCGATAGTAATGCGACAACAGGAGCAGGCTTTTTGAACAAGTCTTCAGCAGGGACAGCGGTGATTACCGATACAACAACCAAATCGCTCGGAGCGAACGTGTATGGTTGCTTCAAGTTGACGGATGGTAAGGGGGTTCGTCTCACTTCATCAAGCACATCCTGCACTTGATCCAAATACATCTTCAGGCAATGATTGCGATAGCAGTTTGAATACAGTGTCTCAAGGTAAGCTGTGAGGCTAGACTTGTCATATCGAGCGCCACTAAGACAGTCCAGCGCGTGGCTAGGGATGGAATAGCAAGGCCAAAGACCTAGAAGGACATTGATCGCCTCTTTCTGCTCACAAAGGCATTGTGATTGGAAGAGTTCTTGTCGCCGAGCATCAAATTGATGAGATGACTCGTGCGAGTGACGAGCCAAGGATGCCTCGGGGCTATTTTGGAAGGTGGAATATAATGGAATGCGATGGCAGAGATTATCTTCTAGGGGTTTGATTCCGAAGAAAAGGTCATATAGATCGTATTTAGGGGAGGAGATGGAGCGGAATTTGGGATTAACGGCGAATGCAAACATAGTTGCTGTGAGCGCCACATTCTCTGGGGAGGAGTAGGCCATGGCTGATAGTGTGAAAGCGAGCTGAAATGTATGAGTTTCCTGATTGGCGTGGCGGCAAAGTTCGTAGAAAGATATCCATCTCTTGGACAACTCAGGGTTCAACCATCCTTCATCGTATCGAAGAGATATATTGTGCATCTCCCCAGACACTTTGTCCCACTGAGCGAAAACATCATAGAGCGATTGACAGGGTTCCAAAGTGATACTCCAGTCGCGCACCATACATGCGCAATCGTAAGACCTTTGTTCGTCGATTGAGCGGTAGACCATGTCCCTTGCAGTATATTCACTGCTCGATGATTTGATGGGATAGAAGGGATAGACTAAGTCACGGGAGTAAAGGACAATGGATCGCTGAGAGCCGCGTTCCAGGAGGGAGCTCTCTTGTGCTGGAAAATTCGGACCGATCGAAACCTCCTGGAGCACCCGCAATTTTTGTGCATACTGGACTATATTTCCGACAGCATGGTAAAATGGGCAGCTTTGAATATAAGACGACAAGCCATCCTGCCAATGAACGTCCTGCATGCACATCTCCTGAGTACGATGCCACGTTCGACGGACGGTCAAGGAGCCTAGTTGAGCTAGAAGGTCACAGTCGAACTGGTTGAGCTTCATAAATGAATAACATGCAGCGGATTGCAGCAAATACATAGCTTCTTCCACGCCCGTACACTTAGTTAACGGGTCTGCGACATGGGCACTACACACAGCGTGCAGGTACGCCTTGTACAGTTTATTTGTGAAATCAACGTTTCCCGCCAGGCGACAGAGTTCTGTGTCAACGGTATAACAATGATAGGGACGGCGAACAGTATCAGAAGCAGTATGAATGGTGACCTGGACGTGGTGGCCTTCAGGCTTTACTTTGACGATGCCTTGTGGGATGATGACACGACGATTGCTATAAGTCCGTTGATCTTTGGGGCGTAAAACCAGCTGGTTAACAAGTCCAAGCATTGTACCAGTGGACTGATTTTCGTCAACAATCATGCCTCTCTGGTCGTGCGAATGCAGGTCTCCATCTCTGTTAAAGAAAGAGAGACCAAACCGAGGGAGATCGACCTTGACCTTGACTACAGTCTGGCCTGCTTCAAGTTCTACACTGTGAGTGACAACCAGATATTGAAGGTCTTCGAGTGGGCCCAGTGTCTTCGCTATCATGTGAAAGGTGGAGCTATGGATGTCAAAAAGAGTCGATTGACCCCGTTGCATGACTGACTGCCCGCCTTTCATAAATCGCAATACCCAATTTTTGTCGGACGGCTCCCACATTCTCTTCTTCGGACGAAATTCGATCGCACGAGTCCTTAGGTTGAGCCAATGCACATGATCTTCGAGCAAGAATGCAGGGACGTCTGGCTTAAGCTTATGCTGAGGTATTAGCTCAAGAAGGTCCCCGTCGACACATTTCGATCGAATGACAACTTCCTGACTGTGCATCCCGAAAAATATCTGTAAGAACAGTTAAGTTTTAGACATCATCCTTAGACTGTGCCGCCTCACTTGAAAGCCATGTATGAGAGCTTTTGTCGCAAATTCGAAGCCAGGCATTTCCGCAGGGAAAACATCAAGTCCCTGCTACTCAGATGTTATCAGATCGCCAGCGACTAATCAGTAAGTTGGACACTTACATCACCGAAGAGTAAACGGTAGCTAGCATGCTCTAAAAAGGACTCTGGCAACGTTCCTAAGGGCTTTCCGTCGACCAACAAGCATGCCGTCAACATATCAAAATGAACAATCTGACACCGTGACACATCGCTGGAAGGCGCTGTTTCACATCTAAGCCATCGAGAGTTTGGAGATTCAAGTACTGTCCAGTGCGTGTGACGCCGGTATGCAGGCCAGAGATGGTTCATCGCCTGATCAAGACCTTGGTCGCTAGATTCGACATGGCGTTGGAAATGAATCTCTAAGAAATGTGATAACCGACGGTCACGTTCGAGAAGTAGTTTTGAAGCTGGGGGAAGATTATGTATATTGAGAGGCGTGTTGTCCTTCAACATAATAGCGCAGTACACCAGAATCTCCAAATCATGGGGCGATTTGAGAAGTTCACTGATATTGTCCGGGCCTACGTCGTAGGTGCTGCGACAGATTGCTGCCATGTTGCGAACATGCTCCCGGATTTCATGACGAGATTTTTCGTCTGCAGCATCTTGGAGAGCCTCGGATAGTTCTTGCACCAATTTGAAAGTTGAATCTCGGACGACACGCAGCAAGTTGTACAGTCGCTCGATGACACCGGAATCCTCTGCTGATGAGAGAAGGCGGGATGCGAGAGTAGAAATAGTTGCCATCGTTAGCCACTCGAGCCAGTTAGCTTCCACGGCAACTTTTAAGCTTTGGAGCTCGTCGATAAGGGCATGCCCAAATTCTGAGACTCGCAATTCATCATGCCATACCCTATACCCATCCCCTGAAAGCTCTCCCACCTCACGGCTAGCTTGAAGCAGCAGAAAGTGGACTTCTGGATCGCGAAAGGCGAGCGTGCGTGCTCGGATTTCACGAAGAATGTTGAACCATTGGAGGAGGCTGCCGCTACGGAGGTTGCCGAAAGCAATGAATTCATGGAGTGTCAATTCAGCAGGACACGAAGCCTGGTTGGCCAAAACCTCATTGGAGGTGTGCTCGGTGCCCGACAGGTAATTTTGCAGTCCGTGATACGGACCAGGCGGCAACTTGTACATGCATAGATCAGATATGTCGGTGTTTCGAAATAGACTAGACATCCAAATGCCTCTAGTTGCGTGGTAAAGGCGAAAACGCAGCCCATTGTTGATGCGTATGTCGCTTTCGGTGCATGGAAGGGATTTCAAGCGGCTCTGAGAAGACAGGGAGGACTGTGTCTCAGAGGCCAACGTAATATGCTGGTCGGTACGCTTCGAGTGATAGTTCAAAAGGGGCTTGTAATGCGTGAGCACCATGTACTGTGTTGCGCTTTCAGTTGGTTTTGTAGCTGGGGTGCATATGTCATGAAGAAGGTAGACAGTAAAAGATCGCCACATCTTGAAAGTTGTCGGTGCACCAAGCTCAAATATCACTACCACTGCATTGTTGGCATCATAGGGAAGTGGCCATTCATGAATTTCAATGGAAAGACGCTTCCTCTCCTCCAATTTCCTGCACCTGCGGCAACCATTATTGTCATGTTGACTTGAACCCCGCGCATCCATGTATGTGCCGCATGTGAGATCATTGATGTCACGGGTGAGATCCTTGTACTTGGCGTTCTTCTCATGAAGATCGTCGATCCGCATGCGCAGCTCAACATTTGCATCGTGCTCGATCTTGCGCTTCAGTGACTGTAACTCCTCGGATTGGCGATAGTAGCGCAGTGCGAACGTGTCTACGCCCGTGGTGTTCGAGAAGACAGAGAAACCCGGGCGTGCATCACCAATGCGAGCAGTAACATACTGTTGAAGACGTTTGAGACGCACTAAATCAGAGGCGTTTTGAAGGAGAAGGCAATTGAAAATGGTATCGGGAACCTCGGGGATATATTCTTCAAGAAAGGGGATTGATCTAACAGTCAACTTGTCGAGTGCAGCCCAGAGTTCGAACAATGTAAGAATCATGATGGATTTATTTTCGGGATTGTTGGAATAGGAAATCTGCCCCCCGGCTCTGGTGGCGTAACTGGTGGCACGTGCTTGAATGGTCGAGCAAGCGGTATCAATGTGAATAGCGTCGAGGTTGATGATTTTATCCACCCAACCAGTGATTCCCTGCTCAATGGCACGTTCGAAATCAGAAAGTGTTAAAAGAGGGTCCTTGGCATAAGCATCCGCGAAGAACTTGTCATCGGGATCAAGGAAGTCATCGATAGTGCCCCGTGGATGATGAGGAGGTTGAAAATCTGGTACTCTATCTTGAACATAGGTACGTTGTAGGACACCAATGATATACTCTTCGCTCGCTGGCAAAGAGAGTCTGGTGTCTCTGTCTATGTCGATCTTCGAGGCATCCCAGCGGCAATGTGCCTGAGCATCCTGGACGTCCTTCCAGCGCAGTTCCAGTCTATTTCTGATGCCCTCGGTCGCATCGTGCATCATCTCCACTAAAAATCCGTCTTCGACTTGAAGCTTGACCAAACGCCGGCTGATTTTGGTAGACATAAAGTAGAGCAGATCGCTGGACAGATCCTCCTGCAGTGCTTTGAATACAAGGTCTGTCATGAGCGAGGCCATAAAAGCCTTGTACCCTTGTCGACCAAGAGTGGTGCGCTCGAGGGATGTTTGCAACACAACCCTTATGACAAGCCAGAGGGATGATCTTCGCCACGGAAGGTTGCCCTTCGAGCATGAGACATCATCACCTATACGTTTTCGGATACGATGGATGTCAGCTGGCTCGCCAAAGGCACGAAGGATATCAGTCAAAAGCTCGGTGATATAGCGAGGATGTGCGGTGTCTCCATGTTTGAGAACTGTAGAGCGCCCTTTGGCCATAGTTGCTGCCGAATCTAATGCATCGCAGTTCATATGCGCAAGAAAGTTCGACAACTCGGGAAGAAAAGCAGGGTTATCCACAGTTGAGTTTGGTACGGCGATTGCAGGTCCTGGATACGAACACAAGAGCTTCCCCTGTGCTGCCATGACAGTAGACGCCAGCGGAGAAACTTCAAAGGATTCAAATATCGTCTTTTCATCGAGCCTACGAAGCACGACAGCTGCATTTTGTGCCCGAATCAGATATGCAAGAATATCTACAGGGAAACATTGAGATTTGCATCAGTTCAGGGCGCTAACGCTATGAGCATACCTCCAGCACGCATAGATCGAATTTGCAATCCAACATCCTGTGTCAGAGAAGTAGAAGTCATTGCAACCCCAAGGTGTTCCAGCATCTTCAATAAATGACTCCAATGCTTCTGAACGCTGTCGGGTGAACGGCTCACAAAATTGCGAGCAGAATCTAGCACCAGATCGAGGAGGGCACGATCTCTGTCAGCAGTATAATCGTCACACTGGGGCAACTTGATAGGGCAGAATATGTGTGTGATTATGTACTGTAACACGGGAGTTTCTTCGGGCTCGGAGGTAGAGGCCGACATATCAAGGTTCGAGATACGAGACGGATATCCGTCATGAGCTGCCTGAGGTTCGATGAAGATATTAGGATCGAGAATTGTTTGTACATCTGAATGTATGTCCGCCCCAGATCCCGTGAGCGGATCCATGTTGTTTATGATCTCATAGGCACCCGGAAGGATCGTGCTTGCTGGGCGGACCCCAACATTATCCTCCAAGCTAGACTGGGCTTCCTGTATCATAAATCGTTTAGAGTAAACATACAAAATTTTTGGATGCAAGTACCTTCGAAGCTGGGTCTTGAGATGATACTGGGTTCAAGTTGCTAGGATTTTGATAAATAGTGGAACACTTGTCGTCGTCCTTGGAAAGATGGAGATGCGATGGCTCCTGGACATTCCTCAGACGAGTGAAGGACTGCGATCACGAAATTGAGTGCTCACCTCGATGTTCTGAATTGACAAAGCACGTTCATCATCGATGTTCCGTTGAACGGGGAGGCTGTGGGAACGCCTAAAATGTTTCTGCACGATATCAGCCTTGATTCAAAACATTTATGTCAACATACAGATGTTTTTCTAGTCAAACTTTTGACTTTGCGTAGAAACCGATGGACTCTGCCATGGGGTTGGCTCTGTATGAAAGAAATGTCAGAGACAAGGTTTCAAGTGTGATATATTTCATGAGCCCTTATCAGATGGGCTTATCATGATCACGCACTGGACTTTCATTAGGGTTTGTTTCGTTAAATTCCCGGGCTTTGGCAGGATGAGATGGTCTTGAATCCATGTCACGGGATTGGAAGACACTGCTCATCGCGAACAGTGGGACAGTCTGAGCGAAGTAAGATGCGAAAAGTGCGTACTACTAGTCAGAACAAGGCGTGAACCTGGGGCCAAATCCCACGCCTGTTCCCAAAGTGGTCGTACATATTAGGCACCAGTGTGGCATTTGGCGCCTTGCGGAATTCCGGGAGAACTTGTATGATACAGTCAAGCCGGGAGTACTAGCTTTCTCTTCGTTTCCTCTTCGAACTCGACGGCTTTTGACACGAGACATATATTAGTTGACCAATGAGCAAAAGGATCTGTTCTAAAATGTGATTTGTGGAATACCGTGGTTCTTGAGATTATTGAGTAGTTGGAATTCGACAAATGGACGATACGGTTCGTATTCGCAGTAGTCACCAGCTGCAGCTAAGATGTTATTGTTCGAATTCATGAAAAAATAGGTTTCATGGCGAGAAGCGAGCACGTTCAAGGCAAGCGTGAAGGAAGCACCATCCAGTACGTGCGCCGGAAAAGAAAAGCCAGAGCTGCATTTCGGAGTCCCAGCTACGATGGGAACATAAGCAAGGTGAGCAACACAGCATGATGACGGAGTGGACATGTCTGACAGAATTGATATTGTTACCGAGCCGGCGGCTATTCGTGTGCCAAAGTCACAACGGTGATCCATTCTGGGTGGAGAACGACACAAGACTCAGATATCCCGGTGTTTCAAGTTGGACAGACAAAAACAAAAGCATCTTGACATCGCCTGGACGATCTATGATACTGGAGACTGTAGGAGCTTCCTTCAAAGGGCACACCGGGACCAAATATTGAAAGTTTAGCACTTTCATGCTCTTTCATGTGACTGCAGTGTGCTTTCCTTGCCGTGCTGCCTTCGATGGCACTATCAAGCTCTGGGCTTTCGAGTCCTGCCAGCTGATTAATTTCTCATAAGGACGTGGTACGTATCGAATTGCATCGTAACTTCATCCTCACAAAACGTATCCAAGCAGTCGCCCATGTCTTAAACTGACGCTCTGCCATTATTGAGTCGAAGGGCTGGTGTTGCGCAGACGCACTGAAAACTTCAACATGGCCAATTCATCCAAAAGCGAAGGCATGATGGGCGCAGTTCAATTCTCAATGGACTCCAGAAACTCTCAGTAGATTCGAATGTTGAGAGGTGCCTTGAAGTCTGGGATGTCGACACGCCATGTGAGCATAGGTTTTCGGGGTCTTTGCCGGGTGGTCTGTTGAAGTTGAATAGCTGCACTCACATTCAGGAATCCATCGCTCCCAAGTTCATCGCTGCGAAAGTCTTAAACTCTGGGTAACACCAAAATCTCATCTGTACCTCCAGCGCAGATGAACTGATGTTTGGCTTGACCAAGGCACCCATCTTCAAAATTACCAGCGCCAGTCATATAGCGCATCGATAGCGGGAGACATCACCTTTGCACCTTTGAACGCTCTCAAAGAATACTTTTCGGTACTCCTTGGTTTCGTTTGCGGAGACAGCTATGGCTTCCACGTCGACAAAGGCCACCATCACAAAATCGACTCTGACACCATCAATGACCTTGAAGGGTCACGAAAAATGGATTCGATGCATATCGTACTTTCCAGACAGCCAGCGAATGATCAGTGGGTCTCCGGACAAGACAGCTCGGCAATGGGATCTAAAGTTGGGCAAGGAGATTGAGGAAGCGCGGGATATTGGCAAGAAGGAGGTGTATGCGGTATCGGTATCAAGGGATGGTCGATGGGTTGTTACTGGCGATGGAGATGGAGATCGCGGGCAACTGAAAGCCTGTGAGGTTAAGACAGGGATTGTGAAAACATTCGAAGGACACTCAGGGAGGATAAACTGCATTGATATCTCTGCGGACAACACGTTGCTGGCGAGTGGATCTGACAATTTCACAACGCGGATATGGAACCTGGAGACTGGGAAACTTGTAGCTGGTCCATTCAAGCACGTTGATTGGGTGGGCGCGGTTCAATTCTCCTCAGACTTGAAGAAGCTCGCAGTGACTTCAGTCGTGAGGACGTGCATTGAGGTCTGGGACGTCCAATTGCAAAAGTTGGATGTTAGGGTAGGGAAGTCCCCTGGCGTAGGAATCACATATGCGCCAGTGTTTTGGATAAACAATGACAAAAACATCATAACCGCATTCAACTTCGCTACCTTTGGCTATGCCAGGACAATCTACGAGTTTGACGCGTTGACGCTGGAGACTGTTGGAACTCCCTTTGAAGGGCACACCAAACTCGTCACCAGTATAGCATTTTCATTTGACCATGCTCGCCTCGCTAGCGCTTCTTTTGACAACACCATCAAGCTCTGGGATTGCAAGTCCCGCCAACTCCTCGCCTCCTTCGATGTTCAGAATCCTTTTATCGTTGTCCTCTCACCCGACTCACACCAACTAGCTTATGCGACAAACGCTCACACCAAAGATGATTACAAGATCTACATCTGCGATATTCCACCTGACGATGTTCTTGCTCATGCCAGTGTACATACGTATTCTGCAACATCTATTACCCACGTGCTGACATTCTCTCACAGACAAGTGCACACAAAATGTCACCTGGCAGTCATCTACTAAATGTGCGTTTCTCATCTTTTTCTTTTTTCGTTACTCATTTATCATCATTGCAGTCTGATGCAACTCGTCCCCCTGTTGGGCACCGCAGACCGCCGACATTTG
This sequence comes from Suillus hirtellus, assembly GCA_016695485.1. Taxonomy (NCBI): domain Eukaryota; kingdom Fungi; phylum Basidiomycota; class Agaricomycetes; order Boletales; family Suillaceae; genus Suillus; species Suillus hirtellus. Next base: position 356,204 of record MU172299.1, on the reverse strand, counting down.
CAAAACCTATGTCAGGGAGGCCTCCAACTACAATGAATCCAAAGCAACCCATTTTCCTTCGCCTCCACAAACTTCTTCGCTTCTCTCCTCGCAGACATGCATTACGGCTTGATCGAAAGGATCAACCTAGTGATCCATTAGATGTCTGTCTTTTTATCTTGTTTATGTCACAGTTCACTCAACACTTGCGCTGCAGTTCCCTGCTACATCGCCCTTGCCTCCCAATTTCCTTCGTAGAGACAGCTCTCCGTCGACTCCATTTCCCGGTGACAGGGCCGTTTTCAATCCCATTATGTCGTCATCAGACAATGGGAAGAAAAAGACGCGTGAACCCGAACGAAAAACTGCGCAAGTTGTTGATGTTCCTCTCGGACAAGCTACCTATGTTTGTTTTCTACAATTCTGTTGGATTCGTGAGTTTGACCACTTCATTTGCTAGGCTGATGTTGTTGGTGTGGACAACGGAGAACGACCGTTTATCCTCTTCTTTTGCCTCAGCTGGTTCCAGAAAAGAGAGAAGCAGGTGCACCCACTGCCGGTCTATGATGACCAACTCGAGGACGAAAATGTTCTTGATGCGGTTGCCCTGCCTCCTCCCGGGTAAAGTCAATCAATTTGTTCACAATTCATTCACTAACGTAGTATTTTAGCATTCAGCACGGAGAAGTTGATTTGAGAACGATAGTCAGTCGGTCACAGCCTGAAGCAGGACTGTCTGGTCTTGCGGTTACTTGACCACTTAATATTGTCACATTCTCCTTTGACGGGCAGGTGATACAATTTGGATATTCCAACTTCGGACGAGAAGGTTGAAAAAAGGCTGAAGCCTATCTATACTTGACATGCGGTTGTTCTCATGGCATTTCATATTCTCCGATCACTGTTGGAAATTCGGACTTCTGCCAGTTCCCAGCTAATGAGCAGGAACTATATACGTCAAAATTAAGGTGTTAAACACACCATTTAAGAATAGAAGAGTGTGCCCGCATGGTACGAGTCCCGGAGCATTAACCTCCGGGTCACTTTACGAGTTCCTTTTTCCTTTCTTGATCCTTATCGACTCTTAGCATCCTCGTGTATCGGTCGCTTCTTTCCGTCTCGTACTTAATCTCTTCCTTGTACGCAGTCCACCTCAGTGTTGCTTCACCGTCCGCTGAGACTTACTTCGTGTCTAGCTCCCATCTCACACAATCCACGACAACTTTGATCCAGATAGGATAAGATGCCATATTCCGTCTGCTTCAAAGTTGTGAGCGGGTCACATCAACCTGTTTTTCATCTCTATCTCTCATGCACTGACTCAAGCAGGCTGACTTGAGACCCACAGTATAGGATATTGTCCCTATTCATAGGACACTTAGTTCCTGCTTTTGAGCATTTCCTTTGGTTTGCGGTATTAATGGCGAGTTTCAAAACTTCGCTCGGTTTCTTTTGATGGAACGGTGATCTCATGATCAAGTAATTCCTCACCTCTGGTACTCTTTTCGCGTGCTCTATACTTACAGCCCATACTTCTCTGGGCAACTTGTTTCGTTGGAGTATTTAGGGAGCTACTAGGATGTTTTGTAAATCATCGTTGGACCTCAGGCCTCAGACACCAATTCTACCCCGTCAGTGTTTTGCTGTTGCTGATTGTATGATCGCATCTAATGAAGAGATGGGTTGAGGTTTTGCGATGCTATGCTGACTATGGTTGTTGTCAGGGCGCTCTTATTCAACATCTCTTGAGCGCGCTGTACTTCAGATGCAAAGAGCTCCCCTTGCAGCCCAACGCGCAAGTCACCCTCAGTCAACCCCAGAGTCAGAGACTAGGTCCAATCTCTGATCCAAATTCCCGGATAACCTTCGTCGTCGACCAGAATTAGCTTGTATGATGAGTAAATTTCTCTGTTCCGTCTCACTGCGCTCGCCCATCTCTGATTTGTTTCTGTTTAAAATGAAAATGACTCAGTAGTTGCGTTCTCTCCGGGAGACTTGAATGGCTGCCGATATCGACGACTGCAGAAGACTGCGTGTATTTTGATTGGTTGATATGTGCAATGCCCTTAGATGCCACAACGCATAGTCAAGGCCAGTTTATGTAGTCTCACTCGCGCAAGCTGATTGATAATATTCCTGCAGAGTGTCCTATCAGTACCAGCGCTGTTGTCACAACCTCTCTGATCGTATGCCTCTAGCATGCTGCCCTCGTCGTATGTGAAACTTTGCAGCAGTGGTCTTGGAGAGCGGGTCTGAAGTGACGGTCATAACATGATAAGTCTTGCATCGTTCTGGCCCTCCCAAATTCTGGGTATGGGTACTTACTTGTCGATCTCAGCGTCGAAGACATTCAGAGATCGGAACATTCAAAGGTGATCAGAGCGTGCAATATGGTCGACATTTTGTGGTTGGTGGATTATCAGGGAAGTTGGATAAACGTGTATTTGAGAACGTATATTATTGAGAAAAGGTGATCTCCGTGTTGTCTCACAGTATCAATAACAACTGTTCAAGCGTCGGCTGGCGTCCAAAGCGAAGCTGTGATGAAGAGCGAGCAAATAAGAAAGTCGAATGCTAAAATTAGATACCATAGCATATACAACGTTTTTGGGCTTTCCAGATACGCCAAGACTTAGAAAGCACAGGTGGGAATAAACAATGAATTGATATCCTCTAGCACAGAAACTGAATATCGAATCGAAGAATAAATAGCACATCTTACAGGTGATAACTTCGCTGGATTCTTGCCTCCTGATAACATCAATTTTCATCTAAAGTTCTAGGGATGAACTAACGACCAGCCCTAGGAGGCAAAGTGCTCTTGAGCAAATTAAGATTCTTCAAATCAAAGCCAGGCCTACACGAGGAGAGCTCACCACCAGTCCTTCAAAACCATCCAACAAAGATCCTTTCTGTGCTCAACTACAAAATCGTTTTGCTCGCAGAGACGTAGTAGTGACTTCTACAACGACAAAGGCGGCCGCCATGAGATCGATTCTGACACCATCGATCACTTTCGAAGGTCACGGAGAGTTGATTCGATCCATATCCTACTTTGCAGATGGCGAGCGAATGATCAGCGGATCCGAGGATAAGACCGTTCGGCAATGGGATCTGAAGGCGGGAAAAGAGATCGAGAGCGCGCGGAGTGTTTGCGAGGGGGATGTATGGGCAGTGGCAGTATCGGGGGATGGCCGATGGGTTGTCGCTGCTGGTGGAGATTGGAATAGTGTGGAGCTGAAAGTCTGTGAGGTTGAAACTGGGATTGTGAAAACATTCGAAGGACACTCAAACCAGATCACCTGTGTTGATATCTCTGCGGACAGCACGCTGCTGGCGACCGGGGCTAAAGATTTCACAGTGCGGGTGTGGAACTTGGACACTGGCAAAATCGTGGCCGGTCCATTCGAAAGTGTCGCTTGGGTGAGCGCAGTTCGATTCTCGCAAGACTCGAAAAAGCTCGCAGTCAGGTTAGATATGGGAACATGCCTTGAGGTCTGGAATGTTCAAAAACAAAAGTTGGATGTGAGGATAGGGAAGTTGAACTTTGGCGTCGGAGTCCTACCTGTGCCAGTGTTCTGGACAAACAAAAACAAAAACATCTTGACCGCATTCACCTTTACGGTTGACGTCGCCTGGACGATCTATGAATTCGATGCATCGACACTGGAGACTGTAGGAGATTCCTTTGAAGGGCACACCGGGACCATTGAAAGTTTAGCACTTTCATTTGACTGTACTCTCCTTGCCATCTGACGACACCGTCAAGCTCTGGGCTTTCGAGTCCCGCCAGCTCCTCGCTTCCTTCGACGCTCATAATATCCGCAACCTTACCTTCTGACTAAACTCGCGCCAGTTAGCCTATGTGACATACAACAGAGATGATTACAAGATTTACATATGCAACACTCCACTCGATGTCCTTGCTCAGGCTGGTGTACGCATTCACCGCAAACGTCTATTGTTCGTGTCCTAACATTCTCTTACAGATCAGTGCACATAAAAAGTCGACCCTTAATGATTTTCTACATGTATGTGTCTCATTTCTTTACTCACTACATCACTCATCCATCGCTATAATTGCAGTCTGACGCAACTCGTCGTCCTCCTGCGAGGCGCCTCAGACAACCGATATCTGTTATACCTAGGCCGCAAAGACCTCCGCCTACAATCGACTCACAGCAACCTGTTTTTGTTCGCATCCGCAAACTTCTTCACTTCTCTCGTCGCACGAACGTAACATCCCCTGCCCAACCTCGTAATCCCTTAGATGTAAGTCGTACATATAGGTTCTTATACAATTGACTCGACTTTGGAACCACAGGTCCCTGCTACATTGCCTCTACCATCCTCTCTCTCTGGGCAGGCTGAAACTCGGTTTGATCATGTCAGTCTTCAATTTTTAGTAAACTCGCATCATGACTAGTACTGAGTGCACATCAAGTTCGACATGAGTTCACTGCCTCACCCTTCAAACGGAGTCACGTAGTCCCTACGGCAACATCTTTTTTCCTCAGGCCAAGACACAGCCTCAGGCCACCAGTCGTTGAAGTCGCACCGGGACGGAAAGTCACTGTAATGTAATTTTCTTTCTTCTCGATGCCTTTTTGCTTATTAGTGCCCTACAGCGACTTGCTGCTGCCAAACTGCCGGAATATAAGAAAGTAGACGATACTCGACATCCGTCTAGCCAGCAGGCTACCGTGCCGCAAGAAAATGACTCAGCTGACATTGATTCGCTCCCAGATGTGCATTGGTGCAAGGCATTCCTGTGCTATTATTCGTGCTGGTCTCATGGGAGACTGAGGATGCCTCCGCGATGGCGCTTGGAGCGGGTTGACGTACCCCGCCAGGGTGACACAGCAAATAGCAGCCATACTGGTGCTCATGGTCGCAGTTAACTTTGTGTACACTTGTCTACTGCTGTATCCTACATAACTGATGGCTTCACTCATATATCAGTTCTAAGCTATCTGCGATACTCAGTACATCTTCCAAATCCCACAACATGTGTGAATTATGATACTTACTCATCCTCACTGAGCAGGATGTTGGTCTAGTCAGGATCGAAATGTCATCATCCTACATCATCAGGGACTAGGTGAGACATTTGTTTCCGTCAGAATTCGGATGTCTCACAATTTTTCTGTCACATATAAGACGACCGTTTGAATTGATCTTGCCTGCTTTCTACCTTCACTCGTTCAGACCTCCAACTTCATATAACGATTGTAGTATTCGATTGGACCGAGTCCTGCCTAACCAGTAATCTCTTCCACGTCGATCTCCCATCCAATCTTCGCATCTCTAGTTGACCCGATTCTGACGATCTCGTTTGTCTGGCGAGTTTTTGCACCATAAAGACTCCTGTCCATCTGGGCCTCGAACTTCGATGCTTTTTCTATTGTATTCGATGACACAGTTCAAATCTGCGAACTTGGTTCGATCAAGTATGCGATCCAGATCCAACAGAACAAGGTCTCACCAGGTCAGGCTTCATTCGTCCAAGAGGAGCATCTTCATTCAAACTGTTCTTTACCCCTCGTTGGTTCAACACAGCCCTTCTATTCTCCTGTTTACTATTCCACGTCGATCTCCAAGTCGATCTCCGCTTCTTGTGTCTCTGTTTTGACAATCTTGTTTGCCCTTGGTTTTTGTGCGGCCCCTTCAAGTTTCGATGAATCCCCGATCTTCTCGAGTCCACTTTGAGGCCTACTCAGCCGAGTCAGCCAATGTGTTATCTTCAGGCAATTTTTCGCATCTCTTTTTTGACGGACCTTGTTTATTCGATGGGACGATGACGACTGGCCTGCAAAGAAAACGTTGATATTGGACGCTGGAATGGGCACGGACTGCAAGGGAACCCAAGGCCAAACCTCTATAACCGGAGGCTACGGCTCCATTTATCGAGGACTGACTGACACGCTACGCGAGACTACCGACTACGAGCCAGGACCCTGGCGTTCCACACTACATTTCCCCCCTCCCCAAATGCAATCGTCCGCAGTTGCACAATGAAAGATGAACGTGCGGGAGTGCGAGGACCTGCTCTACACCACCCTGGTGCAACGCTCTTCGTCGTTTGTTTTGTTTCTAAATACTTCTGACAGACATCCTTGGCTTGTCTGAATCACCCGATTGCGTCAACTTCGTGATCACCTGAGACTCAGACAAACATCTCCAATGTTCGGACCCTGGGCTACTTTCATCTCATAACTCCTACTGAACTGCTCCCATAACATTTCCTTCCTTTCACAATTTGTCCTGGTCATCACCGTGTTTTGCATCGACTTCGGATTTGGTCCGGTGGGCACTCCCTGTTGTGATAACCAGCTTCGGCATTACATGCTAATCGAAACAATTGGTTGGCTTTCTACCGCTTTTGCGAATGTCCCTTTAACTTTTGATTTTACAGGGGTCCCTTATGCTAAACAGTGTTTGAAGCCTAGTACGCCGGCCCTTGGTTTGCCCCATCCTTTTCTATGATCCCGCACAAGAAATTCGTATCAACTATATCGAGGTCGTCGCAAACATACATGGACAAGTCTCGATGTCCTGGAAAAGTGCGGGTATGGTAGGAGTCTAAGATACAACATCAAGTCGACTAGGAATGTGGAGGTGTACAATGATATAACACGGCGGCGGCACGATGATATGCGGTTAGGATTGAGGATTGTGTTTTGACACATCAGTCTGGAACGAGTAGGTCTCCTGCGTGTATGGCTGAATCGTTACTGAAGTTCACGGTGAACTTTTCACAGGCACATACTACAGGATGTTTGGTTCCTCATAGATCATCGAGCATACTCAAAATTCTGACCACGAGAAGGCAGTAATATGATATTCAGAAGCTGCCAGGCTAACAGCTTCATTGATACTTGCATCGTCGATGAGGCGCAAGTCCTCAAGAATTCCGTCTCACATATATGTATACACGAGTCACCGTTGCCTCAGCACCAATCCTGATCAAAGGTAGCCGTTCCTTCCTTATTTTGGTGTCCTGTGGCGTCTAATGTTCACAGCTGAAAGTCCGAGTCAATGCTACAGCACTTGTGGACACGGATATGTCCTATCAATCGACTTAGAACCTACTCTTTCTCCAATTCCTTCACGCACCGTCAAACTCATTCTCGCTAGTGAGAACTCTGCCTTTCCCTTACCCGCACTTAGGTATCGTCTTGTCCGCGGTGTGACTCGGTGTTGCATGCTTTCTTGATCTGTGCACGTGTTGGAAACGCCGTCTATAGTGGGAGAGGCTGGGTGGGATTGATGACTCGGAAAGTAGGATTTGGGTAAAAATCTTCTGCGTGATTGGATGAAGGTGGCTGAGACTTATCGTAAAATACTCGCTGTCTTCCTTCGCACCACACCCATTTGTAACACCACCCATTGTTTTTCATCCCTTTTCGTAGCCCCCCCAGCGTCTCGCACCGTGAATCTGCTAGGCGTATCAGTGTTTAGAAGTTCAGAGGCATGACAGCGCACGTAATGAGATGGTGGTGACTGGCGCAGATGAAGTGGATGTCGGTGGTGCGTGTACGTTAGGAGGTGAGTGTTTGTGACAGAACCTTTGTGAGGATGTGAGTATAGGGTTCTTTGGTTACCTTGGGTTTGGGCTCAAAAGCTATGAGGCATTAATTGGACGATCGAATAAGCGAGAGGTTCATTAGGACGAACCCCGTGTGGGGAATAGAGGCCCAGGATGTTTGGCGTTGGGTGGTCTTGTGAGCGAAGAGACCGAAGACTGCAAACGCTGAAGAAAAACGTTCAAAGTTGATCTGAATAAGATCTCAGTCTTTCTCCGGTATAGAGAGACTTAAGCCAGATGATGGAAATCAAGCAACGATGTATACGGTTGGTATACGGTACATATACGGCTCAGTATAGTCCTACTTGGACCTCCGGGCAAACCCCGGGCCCATCCTGTATACCAAACAACAATAAATACCGATCAAAGCAAGCAGAAGATATTCTCTTCAATCATTAACGATGGAGCTGAAACCTGCTTTCTTTCACTGAAACCCTCTTGATCTGCAGTTGAATTAATCAACATGAAAGGGTCCATTGCGTCAATTTTCCTCGTAGCTCTCACTTTGGCGTATCGTTTGTGTTGGGGTGTTTTCGGGCCATAACGATAAGCTCAGATCGTTCTTGGACTTGAAATACACCAACGCGTGTTTTATTGACATATCTCGTCGATATGCTACTGCTACTGTCCCATATGATCCAGTCAGTCAGGTTTGAGGTTTCACGATTCTCTGCTTACCCCGAGTGCCATCAGGGTGTTCTTGGCATTCCTGATCCTTGAGCGCGCACTCCATATGACCATGCTCCTCTCCTCTAGACACAGAAATTAGATTGGCATGCTGCATGCTCATATGTCACTTTCGCAAGGTGAATAGTTTTCTTACGATCCTACGTTGCCTGCCAACTCTAATCAGCTGTTCATAAGAATATGGTACGTGTCACATTGCATTCTAACTTCGTCCTCACGAATTCTATCCAGGTAATTGCCCACATCTCAAGTTGCTGTTCTGCAGATGTCGAGTCGAAGGGTTTGTTACGCAGATGCACTGGAAACAAAATCGAACTCATCAGTGACAACGATGTACATGTTACATCAGACCCGATGTTGATCAGTTGTTAACAAGTACGTGTCTATCACATTCTAGATGAACTCTCGCATAAATTGTATCTAGGCAGTTGTACAGGCCTCAGGCTGTCATTCTAACGTTGGTCAGTTAGGCAAGTTACTGTCAGTACGCAAGGAATCCAACTCTCCAGCACCAGCGATGCACATACCATACCATCTTCGACACCGACTCGCATTCTACCATCTTCACCTGGTCAGTAATCCTGATCAACAGTTTATCTTCTCCCCCTCCTCGCTTAAGTGCCACTCTCGTCATGCACAGCAATTGACCCTTGATTACTTACTAGTTCAATTGGAATACTTACCGTTTTAATGCCAATGATCTCCTTCGTTGCAATCATCGTGGTTCTAGTCGGATGGAAGCCCAGCATATGGACTCAGCCGTATTGATGGTTTCCAGCATCCAGGCCCGACTGATAGTTTCCTGTACAACCCGACTGAGCTGACTTCCCGAACAGGCGCTGTTCGAAGATGGACAGATATTTCAGGTCAACATCTGTATGGATCACATCTGTGTTTTTTTCGGTCTGCTTCAACAAGGTCGTCCATGCGGCTTCGAGAATGGAATCCCTCCTGCGAGTCCATGGTGTAATTTCTGGGGAAGTCGAATGCGCCCCAAAGAGATGCTGCGTTTGTCCTATGTAAGCATGATGCTGAGTGCGTGAGCAAATGCTGTGCAACCTAACCAAGTTAACCACAGCAGTCGCACCAGTGGTACAGCATTTGTCTAATGCCCCCGTGGAGAAGCACATACGATGAACAAAAGGATGCAGGGCGCAATGCACAGCTGCCGTGTGGTGGGGTATATATATGCAAAGCAGCGCCCAAGGCCGATAGCTTCACTCACATTCAGAAATTCACCACTCCCCAAATTCTTCGCTGCTAAAGCGCTGGCCTCTCGGTAACACCAAATTTTCATCTATATCCCCAACGCGGATGAACTTATGTTTGGCTTGACCAGGGGCCCATCTTCAAATCGCTGCCTGTGTCAGTCATATCGCGCACTGATAACAGCGGACCTCACTTTTGCACCTTTGAACGCTTCTAAAGTAATACCTTGCCCGTATTACCTCACGGTTCCGCTGACGGAGATACAGCCACGGTCTCTGTGCCGATGTCGAAGGCAGCTGCTACGACATCGATCCTGACACCGTCAATGACTTTGAAGGGTCACAGAGGATGGATTCGATCTATATGCTACTGTCCAGATGGTCAGCAAATGATTAGCGGATCTGATGATAAGACCGTTCGGCAATGGGATCTGAAGGCAGGAAAAGAGATTAAGGAAGCGCGGGGTGTTTGCGAGGGGAGGGTATGGGCAGTGGCAGTATCAAGGGATGGTCGATGGAATGTCACTGGTGGTGGAGATTGGAAGAGTGCCCAGCTGAAAGCTTGTGAGATTGAGACTGGGATTGTGAAGACATTCGAAGGACACTCGGAGAGGATCAACTGTGTTGATATCTCCATGGACAACGCGCTGCTTGCGAGTGGGTCAGAAGATAAAACAACGCGGATATGGAATTTAGAGACCGGTAAACTGGTAGCTGGTCCATTCGAGAGTGTCATTTGGGTGGCCGCAATTCGATTGTCAACAAACTCGAAAAGGCTCGCAGTGACGTCAAATGTAGGGAGGTCTTTTGAGGTCTGGGATGTCCAGTCACAGAAATTGGATGTCAGAGTAGGGGGATATGAGGTAGGAGGCACATCTGCGCCAATGTTCTGGACAAACAACAACGAAACCTTCATGGCCGCACTCAACTTCACTACAGACGATGATGCTAGTGCAATTTATGAGTTCGACGCGTCGACGCTGGAGACTGTCGGAGCTCCCTTTGAAGGGCACACCAAGGATGTCACCGGCCTAGCACTTTCGTTTGACCACGCTCTCCTCGCCAGCGCTTCCTTTGACAACACCATCAAGCTCTGGGATTGCGAGTCCCGCCAACTTCTCGCTTCCTTCAACGTTCAAAATCCTCGGGCCCTTATCCTCTCACCCGATTTACGCCAGCTAGCTTACACGACAAACACCAAAGATGATTACAAGGTCTGCATCTGCAATACTCCACCTGACGTCCTTGCTCATACAAGTGTACGTATTCCCCGCAAAACATTTATTGTTCGTGTGTTGACATTTTCTTACAGACCAGGGCACACAAAAAGTCAGCCCGTAGTGTCTTACTAGATGTGCGCGTCTCATTCTTTTGCTCATTACACCACTCACCTATTGCTATCGCTGCAGTCTGACGCAACTCGTCGTCTTCCTGCTAGGTACTGCAAACCGCCAACATCTGTCATACCTATGGCGCCAGGACCTCCGCCTTCAATAGACTCGCAGCAACCCATTTTTATTCGCCTCAGAAAATTTCTTCACTTCTCTCCTCGCACAACCACAGGACACCCTGGTGGAAACGGTCAAACTCGTGATACATTGGATGTATGTCTTTTCCTCTTGTTTCTTTCGCAGTTCGCTCAACTCTCGCGCTGCAGTTCCCTGCTACATCACCCTTACCTCTCAATTGTCCTCGTGCAAACAGCCCTCCATCAACTCCGTTTCCCGGTTCCAGGGCCTTGTTTAATCATGTTCGGTCGCCGTCCGACAAGGGGAAGCAAAAGGCGTGCGAACAGAAAGGCACAACTGTAAAAGTTGTCGATGTTCCACTTGGACAAGCTGCCTACGTTTGTCTATAATTACGTTGAGTTAATGAATTCTGACCATGTCATTCACAAGGCCGATGTTGTCGGTGTGGATGACGGGAAACGACCATATGTTCTCTTCTTTTGCCTCAGCTGGTTCCAGAAAAAGGAGAAGAAGCCGGAACCTCGGCCAGTCTATGATGACGAACTCGAGGACGATGAAACGGACGAAGATGTTCTTGATACAGTCGCCCTACCTCCCAGGTATATCAAACATATCCGTTCACAAAATTCATTCGCTAACGCAGTCTGTTAGAGACCAGCACGAAGAGATTGAATTGAAAACAATGATTAGTCAATCACAACTAGAAGCAGGACCATCTCGCCTGGTCGAAGTCGCTCTCCCACAGGAGACTGAGACCGCGCCAATAAAACCAGGTTGGATCACTTGACGATTAAACCGCAAGGGAGCGTCACCGTCTATTTCTGGAGGTGTAGAAAACATATTTCTCGGGATCATGCACCTCGAATGCTTGGTAAAGTGGCTCTCCCACTGCATTCGAGAACTACGCGTGTCAAGACTACTGCTCGCAAGGGAACGTCTCCAAACCCAGTATATTTACTCCGTGGTGCAGGGTCGGCGAAGGAATTTCCATTTTTGCACTGCCAATGGACAAGCTGATGGTGCTGTATCTTTATGAAGGCCGCGAATCGTTTTATGGGGTCACCAGATCTCTTTAGAGAGGTCTTCAAGAAACTGGAGAATGAGATCAGCGTCAGCACGTAATAATTCTCCGATCTAAATCATTATTGGGTCATGAGCGAGCGATCTATATAGTAGAGACAGAAACATTCAGCTTGAACGTTGAACACGATATCTAACGCCTCGCGTATTCCATTGGCTTAAATTTTACCAGTCATTGGCGCGTGCAGATAAGGTGGAGATATTGATGCATCATGCTCGATTTCAAAGCGCTTCGTTCGTGTGTTTATTACAAGTTGTAGGTTTCTAGAGTAATGCGGACAGGAAAAAAGCTAAAGGTAACGCAGATGAATAGCGAGGACAACATGAGGCGAGGACAACGTGAGATAGGCATGGTATCCAGAATGATATAAGAGATACGATGGAATAGCGTTCGATGATGAATGGTGAATAGCATGTGTGTGCAGTGGCAGATACAATATCATCAAAGAAAAGGATTCGCCCCTTATATAAAGTGAAATTTATCCGAGAGGCTTGTACGAGTATTCGTCGGCGAGAAAGTGGAGTAGCAAGGCGTTCACCTCGGATGCGTGAGTTACAGTGAGATCGTGGCCACCATCGCTGATGGTGACGAGGTCGGCTTGTGGTACGAGACTGTGTATCATAGAAGCGTATTTATAGGGGACAGTTTTATCTGATGTGCCCTTTATTGAAAATGTCAGCATTGTAGTGGCAGATCGATGGGCGATGTCTCACATGAATAAGCAACACTTGGTTGCCAGAGCGTGCGAGCGATTGAAATGCAAAATGTAGGCCGCGAATAGGGCCGTCGCGAAGAGAAGATGCCACAGCAGCGTTGTAGTGAGGAAGATGAGCGGTTTGGAGACGTACAATCTGAGGGAATAGTGCTCAGTAGTTGTCAGATAGGTGGTCATGAAAAAACAGACTTCTTGTATCGGATTGGTTTCACAAGGTTCCGAGGATTTAGAGGTATTTGCAAGGAGACGCATGTAATGCTACGTCAAAGTCAGACGGGAGAGAAAAGGGAGCAGTCCCTCAAGCTTACTTGGAAAGGTGGGAGGGCGGACACAGTTTGCACGAGGGGAGTTGACATGAATTTTGCGGTACGAGAGATATCGCTCGACTATATTAGATAAGTTAGATTAAGTATTTGCCACGTTTGCTGCCGATTACCTCTATGATACCTGCTGAAGCAATAAGAGCGACTTTTCTATTTACCAGATGAGGGAAGTGGGCTGAAAATGCAGTCGCAACGCCACCTCCCTATTTGCAATCGGAGAGAGATTAAGCAGTAGATCAACACAAGAAGACAAATTTACCATCGACAATCCAACAATGAATGCATTGTCCCACTTAACGTATTGCATAAGGAGCGCGAGTTGGGTGGTGTGAAGGGTGGTATCATAAGTTACTTGGGGGGCATCCGAGTAACCGCGACCATACAAATCTACGAGATCAGTGTGTTCGGAACATGATGCGCACTAAAAGACAACAACACACCATAGAGAAGTACGCGGTATCCTTGTGAGGCGAGTACAGGCGCTACGTCTTTCCAGACGATGGCCGGGATGGAAAGTCCATGTATCAAAACAATCTAGCAGTCATAATAAGTACATGATACTCGCGCACACGAAAAAACGCACACGCTGTCCGTCCTCCGGTCCTATGAGCCAATATCGCACCTGGGTAATGTACTGCGTCAGCACTTGAACACGAGAGCGCTTCAGCAAAGTATGTACCCGTCCTAGAGGTAAGTTGGCGTATGAACCTCCGCTATACAAGTCCTCTGGATATACTTTCCACGATGGCGATGAGCTCGGAAGATGCGCTAGGGATGTATGGATGATTGGTAAAGTAGGTGGCCGCGGGAAATTGGCCAAGAGATAAACGGTAAGAAACAGTGGGGGAATGACTAGGGCCAGATGGTAAAATGGGGTTAAGCGCATCGTCGCTGACAACGATGAAGATATGCACAAGAAGGGTATTGCTGGAAGTAATTAATATCACGCACAAATCGCGTAAAACATGAAACGCACGTACGGAAGCCGTAGCGTTCTCTAAAACAGGAGCCGGCATAATACTGTCACATGACTACAGCTTATGCAGCTCCGACAGATCACGTGACGTGCACCGCGCGTTGGGTTGGCGTTGTTTGGCTTTTTGATTTCTTGCGGCCGACGACTCCTTGCTCATCGTCACCCACGGCGACCACGACCCGTACTAACAAGGCCTCTCACTGCCAGTCGTGATGAGCAACGAATATCCACCATTGGCTCTTGATGACCTTGTTCACATCATGTCCCTCTCCCCGGCGCCACCACTCGCAACACTGGATGACTCTCAACTACCCCTCCGCCCCAAAACCACATCTCCCAGGCCCCAAATTGACAATGACATACGAGAGGTGCGCATGAATATCACGGAAATGCATGATCTTGATGGAGGGGAGAAAGAGCTACCCGATATAGTGCGTTATGTTTCGTTTCATACCATCACAGGATGTTTGACTTGAATTTCATATCTATACTTATAGGTGGTGAGGGAAACTGATGTCGTGAATCCTGACCCAGAGCAAGTCATTAGACAGGCTGAGATTATATCCTGCCTAATTGTCCAGCGCGATATACTTGTGCGACAGGCAGAGGAGCAGAGATTGCGGTGGAACTCAGAGAAGGATGGTTGGGCACGGATGGCCGAAGCACTTATTACACAGCAGGCAAAGCACAGGAGCTCGTCTGATAAGGATGAAGTAAGTCATTTTCCTCTCCTTTTAGAGATGTTGGTTTAGCAAGACTGCATGGTCGTCTTGATAAATCACTTTTCACGCCAATTACTCGGCCACGACACTGCTGGCAGCAAATTAGTCTCATAGACATGTAAACAAATCATTACCCTTTTTGGCGTTCTCCTTGCCCTTCTTTCTTCCAGATTACCAGTAACTGACTTTGATTCAGGAGCTTGAGCGACAACATGCTATAACTGAAGCAGACAATCGAAGTCTCCGCCAACGAGTGAGCTCGTCCTTCCATCATGCATCCCTATCGCTGATCTCCCACCAGCTTCACGAAACACAATCGCGTCTCTCCATCCTCGAAGGTGAATTATCCCGCCTCCGCCCCTTACTTCTCATGCAACCTCTTGCATTAAATGGGCATGCCACCCTGAATCAAGTGCCGAAGGCTCGTCCACACCGGCGGAGAAGGAAAGATCCGCCAACTACGGAGGACGAAGACCCTGGTCCCGATGCTTCTGACGAGGACCATCCAGGAGACCCTGAGGATACGCCTACAACCACGCCAAAGCAGAAATCTCGTTTAGCTGCAACAAGTCTCCATACACATCTTTCCAAGCGCCAGCACTCTCAAAGACGTGCTCCGCGAGTTCTAACTGCGGATGCAAGAACAGAACACTTGCTGCTAGCGGCAAAGAGAATTGGAAAACAACGTGCTGGCATAATGGCTGGCCTCACACAGGCCCTGGATAAGCGGCGAGAGGAATCAACTTCAACCGTTGTTGCTACCCCCAAGACACCAAAGCGCACGACAGCTGTTCCTCCTGGGCCAGGGTACGTCTATCTTAATAGTTCTATGCGCCCAGGTGCTGTGCCGGTGCTTGTTCCGGCATATTCACATCACCTGCTACAAACTCCAAGCTCTTCTAAGACAGCAGCTTCGGCATCTTCCTCCACCCACCAACTGAAGAAGCAGCAAGGTGCGCGTACCCAGAACCCACCAACGCCTCTGGATTCCCTTTTGAGTGCAGCAAGGTCAATGATGGATAATGAGGAAGATGAGGAAGAGACTGTTATTGGCGCGAGGCGTTCACGATCAAGCGATATACCTGACAGTCCTGTACCGAAACGCAGGAAAATCGTTGCCCGGGACAAGGTCAGTGCGCTCAGAGAACAAACAAGAGATCAAGGTGCAGGACAACCAAGCAATAGCTCAGCTGGCTCCAGTTCAACTGCTGTTGGCAGGGTTAGATCGGGACTGGATGTTCTAGCCGATCAAGCTGCCGCATTCTCTTCACAAGATCAACAGAGTCAACAAGAACCTCACTCACTGCCTAAGGGTAAAGGAAAGGAGAAGGCTGCTACCATTTCTGATAATTCCCCCGATAATCAGCTGAGAGAAAAAAGCAGGTCAAAGAGAAAGCAGTCCGTATCTGACGTTGCGCCTCAGCTCCCTCGGTCCCGTCGCTTCTCACCTTCATCCCGAGCAAATGCAGTTGACTGGGGTTCTGGACCGCCAAATCTACGTCCATTTCAGTGGGCCGAGGGACCTATACAAGTTTCGTCAGAGGACCACGGTTCTACATGTGAGATCGCAGCCGCCTCTCAGCCTATAACAATACCCCCTACTCCTCCTCCACGGCCTAACTCGGCTGATCAAGCGATACATGATACTCCCAGCAGCGCGGCTACACCACCGCGTATTCCTCTCGCTGAGCACACTCCCGATCCGAGCGTGGATACGCCCCCCAGTCAGTCCGTACTCCTTGATCCATTTCTCGTACCTTCTTCTCCTCAGAATGAAAGCTCCGCTGGTGTGGCCTCGTCATCTGCACTACACCAACGGGCAGTCACGGCCCCGATTAGTAGCTGGGGAGATGCCCCGTCTGATCTGCAAGCTCATCTGCGACACGAGACCGCTCCTGGAAATACTCACGCAGGGAGTGCTGATTCGGTCGCTGATAACATTGGACCGAGTTCTGGTCCCGCAACTGGAATTGAATCTTTGGCAATCACGAAGAACAAAGAGGTCACTAGGGTTGTGGGCCAAGATGTCCCAAAGAGGCAGCGAAGTCCTTACGTCAAGTGGAGCAAGGAGGAGGATGATCTACTTGCTCAGGTCAGTGTTCTGTGATTATACAGCAGCCAAATCATTGACACGTTTTGATAGGCTGTCGCCAAATACGGACAGAAATGGGACTTGGTTCAGAAAGCGTTGCCATCGAGGGGATATCACCAAGTTCGGCAACGATGGCTTCGCAAGCTAGGTACGCTGCAAAATATTCATTACTTGCTCCCGAAGCTTATCCGGCTCTAGGGGTCTTCGACAGCAAGCCAGACTTGTCTTCCTTCCAAACTGGTAGCTTCCCATCTGCCTCGCGTCTAGGAGAAACGCCAGGATTACCTGTTACAGCGGAACCTCCTCCAAATCCGAAGCTAGGACTTGCTCCTTTGAGCAGTGAACTTGCATTTTCGTCGTTTTTATCTGGAAGAGCGGAAAGTCGATCGTCGTAGCAAAATTCTAGCTGCTTTGGTAATTGCTGAGAGTATTGTACCTTACTGTTCATTACTAGTGGCACCCGCCGGTCATAGTGTAATTGGTAATTGTTGTGCGGGTATTATGTAGCAGTTGCTTGATTTTTATCGGAATGTAATGAAGAACGCGACATTTGGGTGACTGCGAGTTGTGCTACTGGCTGCGGCTAATTCTTATTCAAAGAAGTCTTTGAAGACGTGCAAAAGTGGGCATCGTGGAGAGAAGGGCAAGCACATTTCTTGGTGGCAAGCTGCGAGCAGAAGCGATTTCAAACTTTTTACCAGAGTTCGCATGGATTTTATTGTTTCACCTCTCAGTATAGTATCCACTCTGTAGTACTGCGTAATCATATCGATCGATGGCACATATGAGTGCTGGCAAAGTACGATAAACAGCAAATTCCTCCAATCCTACATTAGTGCGCTAACAATCAAGTTCTTGAGCATGAAGACACGAAATAACGAGTCCAGGTCCGAGTCCATATGATGAAAATCACTGTCCGGTGTCCACCGTTTACAGGATGTTCACCGTCACGTTGCGAAATTCGAGGAACGGGTACCAATCCACCTACAAAATCAGCCTCAGACGACGAATGAAGATAAACACTGAATATCTCATACCTCAATGAGGCAAAAGTGCGTGAGCGTAAAGATAGCAGGACCCTTTGCAAGGTAAGACGGTATGGTCACGGTGAAGTTCTGGTAGTAACCATCAGAAGGCCCATGGGCCTCGGGTGTCTAAGGGCCTGCATAAAGATAAGATCCTAAACCGTCTGCAGGGTCGGGGCATGAACCGTTCTCGCAGTTAGCGATTCCTAAGGCAATGCCAACATGAACGGTAGATGCCATGGATTCCTAGGATCGAAGTTGTCAGAGTGACGCATGATGCTGAGAAGCGAACTAACTACCAACCAGTTGAATAACCTGAGCGGTCACTTCCTGACCGAGGTAGAAGTTGTCCCTTGAGGGAACCCTGACTCGATTGTCTGAGCCAAGGTGGCGGACGTCCCTGCAGCAAAGACAGCTATGCACTTGAAGAGCATGTTAACGAGAAGTCTGTGAGGGTTTTCAAAGGCGGTTTCTATGTCTTGCTTGTATGGCGGGTAACGTTATACCCAAGGTGGCATTGTCTACAGCAGAATTGATTTTCAAATGATGAATATACTGCGTCACGCATTGAATCATCGGACGGCTTGAGGGAGAACAATAACCAGAGTGAGCGTAAATGTTTAATCTACGCCGTGTGTGGGGACCTAGGTTGGTCAGGGTCCGAGCCTGTTGCGGTAGAATTCAGTTCCGTATGACTGAATTTGTGATAAGTTCACCTACTAGAATGTACAAAGTAGTCGGATGTATCGGACCTGCCTTGGCCTGAAATCCAGAGGGTCAACGCCAAAGATGTTGAGTGAGGCCCAAAGGGCCTGTCATTCTAGCTATAGGTGGACGGAAAACAAATTCAGCCATGTGAGATTGAATTCTACCTGAACAGCCTCGGGTCCTGACTAACCTAGGTACCCGCGCACTCTGATGCTAATTCTAAAGCTAAAGGAGTAGTCTCTCGGAAGGTGTATACATCATACGAAGCACTTGAATCGCCTACACCGTTCAAGTGGTCTGGTCAGAACAGACTCGGAAAAAACTGGCCGCCAAGTGTTTCCAAACTGGGAAGCCCGGGCCTGGGCGCCAGACGCCGGGTCCAACGCCCGGATCACCAGTACGCAAAGCTCGCCTTTCAAGTAATTAAACGAAAGAGGGCTGGTCCTATTCCCGTCACTGCCGCAGCAGAATATCAATGACGAAGTGGGCTATGCCCACTCGACATTCTGTCTAGACTTGGCATGCAGGAAGAGATGCAAAGACTCGGACAACCAAGTAAGATATATCATATGGCAAACACAGCCATCAATGAGCATGTATATATATAGGGTCCTGAGCGTAAGTGCTCAAGCATTTCATAAGGATCGAAGACCGTAGATATTACTGTAGTGGTGTTTGACTCAAACTTTAAAGGCAGACTGAGTACAGCCTACTAGCTCATACCTTTCCGAATTCGCCCACGACGTATTTGTACGAGTTCAGCAAGACCAGCTTGTGGTTAGCATGCATCATAATTTGCATGTTTTCATGTACAGTATGTCATAATCATGATAGATAGTGAGGGTGAAGCTGCAACGATTCAAAATACCTAGAAAGAAAACAAATAATGTAACTCCAACGACTCGCCCGGAGCCTAAGTCCAGTTGTAAGTTTCATCAAGATGGTTGATACAATATTCAAGCAACTCTTCCGATGTCATATTGTCCATTGGGTGAACACCACTCTTTTCCGGGCTGTCGGTAGACTCTTCCAACTGCTCGTCCGAAGTCGAACCAACAGTTCCATAAAGATCGTCGTCAAGCGAGCCTGAAGCCGAATTGATGGTTTCTTCAGGATTGTTGACCGACTCTTCAATCTGCTCACCAGAAACCGGTTCGCAAGCTGCTTCGATGTCGAAAAAATCGTTGAATCCCTCGTCCCAACCCGAATTCGTAGTCTCGTCAAGACTGTTGTCGGACTTTTTCAATGACTCGCTCGAAGTCAAATTGGCAGATTCTTCAAAACCGTTAGAAAAAGATCCAAACGGCTCGTTTGAGGTCGAACCTTCGCAAGTTTCTTGAAGTATCCCGTAAGTCTCTTGCTGGTTGTTGGAACAAGAATTCGAAAAGTCCCCGTCATTCACACTAGCAAAAAATCATATCAGCTCCAAAGTCACATTTCAAAGCCTCATAGTACTCACGCCTCGTAATACTCTAGGGATGGGGACCGAGACCTGACCTGCGGGTGATTCTTTGATCGGATATGATCTTGTATGCCAGCGCGTGGCACTGCAGGCACGTTTTCGCACTGGGACAGGCAGCACTTGTAGCGGACCTCGCCGTTATTTTCGACCAGTTCCTGATGAAAAATAGTCAGCATAATAGCTAGAACTAAATACAAAATGGACTCACGAAATCGGGGTAGTCAACAAGGGGGTGAATCGTTTGCTTTTTTCGTGGGGGAGCATCATCCTCATCCAAGTCCACCGCCTTGCGCTTTCCGCGCTTGACAGCGCTCTCCGCAGCGTCAGCTACTGGCGCTTGTTCCTCCGGTCCCTGCTCCGAATGCGTGTGGTGGGAAGGTTGTGCCGAGGGGGGTGCGGAAGGATGTTGAGGCGGCGCAGCCGCTAGCGGTACACTCATACCCTGGAAGGCGGGGGGATACCCACCCAAATGGTGTGGAGGAGGGGGAGGGGGAGGGACTGGGTTTATCGGTCCGAGGACTCGGCCAGTTGCATGTAAATATTGTTGAAAACAATATACGTAGACCTCCGGGGGGTAAGGCCTGAACCGCGACGGCACAAGTGGAGGCTGGGGCATCATTAGGGGGTAAGGATGTTGAGGTGGGCCTTCGACTGGCACTTGGCCCGTTTGAATCGGCTCCTGGTCCTGGTACATATTTAATTTTTTAGAATAGTTGAGATGAAGTGTGTATGGCGCGAGGCTCCAGCCTGTGGCAGGACGAGGTGAGTGACAGAAGGCGAAGTAAGTATACAAGAGTAACTCACAGTACACAAGTTAGGTGGTAGATGCGGGAAGGTAAAATGCGATGGATGTTGAACAGGAGGAAAGAGACGCAAGTTGCAGTATTTAAATTGTTGAAGAAACCAGTACTAGCGGATGAATCTGTTGCGCTTAGTCCTAACGCGCTCTTTGCTTTGTGGTGTTGTGGCCAACAAATTGTTACCCCAGGCCAAGCAACACAGATACAAAGGAATGCATCCACTGACCTTGATTCCGTCAGCAGACAAGTATAACACGCAGGCCACCCGGATATTCCCCGACGCGAATGTGGATGTGTTCAAACGGGTATTTATTCACAATTATTGAGCACGACGCGATCTTATCGAATCCAGGATATTATTCCTTTGGCCGGGTATGTTCTTCGTGTATATGTTCCCCACAGGTCACCGATAGACTTAATATTACCATCCGAAATTGCATATCCGAGATCTATCGACAAAATACATTAAATACAAACGCATTAGACAGGAAGTCGCAATTATTGATACTAACGATGTGAGTGTATGGCCAACCACCAATAGAAGGTCGCGTCTTTGGGTTGTCGGGCACAGCGTACCAGGACATTCGATGCAAATTCCACACCTTAGCGACCCATGCAACCACTCACCCACTCCTCTCACAGGGTGGTGGGTCATTGTGCTCTTTAGTAAGCACCTCATGTTACAGTCCGGCGTATGCTCTCCACGTCCACAAGCGATCTGCGTCCGGGGAACATGTCAGATCACGTCAAGGGACTATGCGAGCGAAAGTCATAGACGTACCGTCAAGTGAAGCGAATACCTGCCTGATGAATCACCTCGCAGATTTAATGTCCTGTGAGGCCACCGCGCACCTGCGAGGATTTTGGTGAGTGCTGGTTATTGATTTCACATTTGATGTCATTTGGAATAGATTGACGTAGGAAGATATCGTGTACCCATCGTGGACTTGGATATTCCTACAACAGATCGAAGTGTTCGTAGTTCCAAGTCCCAATGAACGGGAAAAACTATGTATAAAGAATCTGCGCAAGCCGATGGGCTTTTCCCGCTTGTAGTGAGTGTCCGCAGTATCAGGTATCTGACTCGGGATACGTGGTGAATAATCGTGACCTTGGCCTTCAAAAACACATATCCATCAGAAGGTATTTTTGGCGCGCACTACGTCATCAAAAGCGTGCAAACATACAACTGACTCCATCCTACCCAATGCAACACTGACTATCAAGAATCAAAATTAAAATGCTTACTGTGCTCCCGCGTTAGGTGCAACACTCGGGCCGAGCGCGTCAACACCAAAGCTTAGGTGATTACGACGATTAACGTAGTCGAGTGATATCTTGACCACCTTGCAGATCCCTACCGTCACCGAGTCAACACCTGCGCCCGTCCCCATAAAAAACTCGACGCACCAATCAACCTTGGAGACATTACAAGGTTCGCTTCCGAGGATATAGCCTTGTCCACGTCCTGCAACTCGATGAAGATAAAACCAGTTCGAACTTCGCAAGGACAGAGGCTGTGATGGATGAAGCACGATGGATCAAAGTTGAGGACAAATTCAAGTGCGTTCTGTTTATATCTCCCTTGAGTGGACTGAACTATGTTTATATATTAGCATGGGCGTCTATCAGACAATTATTCTCTATAGCCAAATATCAGTTCTGTGGAAGGAGTATTGTCTAAACGGAGGAATTTACCTCACGGTGACTGAGACAGTGCTGAACCAGGTGCGTCTAGTGACTCGTAAAGTCCTTGTTCATGGAGGTAAGATGCAATGTTTCTTCAGTAGACTGACTTACAAGGGCTGCATGTCGTTGCGTCTACTGGACTACCACACGTGGATAGAATAGTCGTTGAGATCACACCTTGGGACCGCTAATACCTTTTGAACACTCCATGTGAAATTTGTAGTGGAGACGGACGAGTTGGGAATGTTTTCAAAGTGATTTGTGCAGTGAGGGTGAGTCGCAGTTCCGAGTCAAACGGAGCGTCCTTCTACACTTTGTCTCTTCAAACTCCGACAAATACTCTCACTGACCCGTGCGCGTACCGTCATCAGAAACACTGACAAGACCTCCTGTATTCACATGACAATGAGAGCTTGCCCTTGTTCAAACGTTCATTGTGCGGTGTCTACGAAGGAAGGCACGCAGTGAGTCACTTTATCTTGTACTTTATGTAAGTTTTGAAAACGGATTTCAAGTGCAAACCATTGAATGTTACGATGTATTAATATTATCCTACAATGTATTCTCCAACTCCAGTCCTATAGGGACCCAAACCCACTTTCACGCGACTTTGTAAAACTAATTACTTCCGCGGTCTTCATAGCTAACCATGCAGCAGATTTCCGTCCAATTTCCATGGTGCCTTCCTGACCATCGACCACATTTCTTACATGATCCACACGACGCAGAAATTCCGGCACGTCTTACTTGTGAGCGCGTAACACCGAGCCTTTCTGCAGACAAGAACTGCGTACCTGAGTGAGACAAGGGTAAAGTAAAGTCTCTTGCGCTCGCAACCACGTTCATTCGTCTGGATTTTCATTGACGGTACAAGTATCAGGGAGGCTGTCAGATTTTCATATTGACGTCATCGCCCACGATAGCACTGCCCCCTTTCCCAGAATCGATTAACATCCCCGGTCCACTCAATTTATCGCGTCGCAATGGTATCACCCCCATCATTTTTACTTTGGGTCAGTACTTTAGCCTCTCGCATCACGAATTGCTCATATTCTGCTTTACCTGATACATGGACCAGAACTTCTGGGATGTCGGTCTCAGTTCAGCAAAGGTATATGCATACGTTGCTTAATCTAGAATTCGAAGCTCTGATTACTATATAGAATAGCAAAGAACCATAATTTGACCATAATAATACATAGCTTACTGAGAATAAGACATATGTTCAACGTTGAGGATATCAACGTATCAAAATATCGAGAACCGTGAGATCTAAAGTCACAAAGAACATGTGTATCGAGATTCGATATCCACGTATATAGAGTACCGAACATCGAATGCCTGTTGAAAACAAAAACACAGGACTTGTCAACGGCACAACGTCAGAGGCAAAAACACGGCCAGCCACTTCCATGTTCACCGGTGGCAGGCTGTATTGCTGCGACTGATTGCTGTGAATCAGAGTTCGGTTAGGCAGTATCGAGATATTCATTGTGTACTGTATCCTTGTCTTTGTTAGGAGTACCCGCTGTAGCGTTATGCTGTAGATCTATGCATCAGACTTTGAATAAAATAGAAAAGTGAACTGCACATGCCTGAGTTCCCGAGATGGGGCGGGGTAGGGGCAACTTAGTAGAAAACTACAGTACAGATGTCAGATAAATACGAAAGCAACAAAAGAAAGAAACATACATCCAATGAATCACGAGGTTGACCGTTCCGACCAGGGTGTACCATGTTCGTGCGAGGAGAGATGCGAAGAAACTTTCTGAGACGAAGGAACAGAGATTGCTGGGGTTCGGCCGTAGGCAGAGGTCTGGTATCCATAGGTATGGTACATATTGGCGGTTCGGGGTGCGGGCGCACGGTAGCAGAATGATGGGTCCCGTCAGACTGCAGCGATAGCCATAGATGAAGCAGTGCAATACCAAGCAAAATAACGAGGGACATACTTTTAGTCGATCACGAAGAGCCAACTTCTTGCGTGCACTTGTCTGTAAGGAAGCTTTAGCACATGAACAGGAGATGTGTGCGGGTACACTTACCTGAGCGAGGACGTCAGATGGAGTATCGCAGATACAGATATTGCAATCATCTTCAGATTCGATGTAAGTGCCATAAGCTAATTGGTGCGAGTCGGGTGAGAGGATAAGGATCCGAGGATTTTGAGCGTCGAAGGAAGCGAGAAGTTGGCGGGACTCGTAATCCCAGAGCTTGATGGTGTTGTCGAAGGAAGCGCTAGCGAGGAGAGCATGGTCAAATGAAAGTGCTAGGCCGGTAACATCCTTGGTGTGCCCCTCAAAGGGAGCTCCGACAGTCACCAGCGTCGACGCGTCAAACTCGTAGATTGTCCTGGCATCATCATTTGTGACGAAGTTGAACGGGGCTACGATGGTTTTGTTGTTTTTTGTCCAGCACACAGCTGGCTTATGCGTGGATCCTATTCCACCGAATTCCCCTATCTTCGCATCCAATCTCTGTGATTGAACATCACGGACCTCAAGGCACATCCCAGCCACGACATGACTGCAAGTTTCTTCGAGTCTGTCGAGAATCGAACAGCCCCCATGCCTCTGAATGGACCAGCCACGAGTTTTCCGGTCCCTAAGTTCCATATCCGCGTCGTTTTATCTTCTGACCCACTCGCCAATAACGCGTTGTCTGTTGAGATATCGATGCAGTTGATCCTCCGTGAGTGTCCTTCGAATGTTCTCACAATCCCCGTCTCAACCTCACACGCTTCCAACTCCGCACGATCACCATCTCCACCACTGGCGGTAACAACCCATCGACCATCCTTTGATACTGCTACTGCCCATACTTGCCCCTCGCAAACCCCTCGCGCTTCCTCAATCTCCTTGCCTACCTTCAGATCCCATTGCCGAGTGGTCTTGTCCCAAGATCCGCTGATTATTCGCTGGCTGTCTGGAAAGTAAGATATGGATTGGATCAGGTCTTTGTGACCCTTTAAAGTCATTGACGGTGATTTCGTCGCAGCTGCCTTTGACGTGGGCGCAGGATCCATGGCTATCCTTTTGTAAGTCAAACCTGGTAGTCGAATACGGGAAAGGTATCCTTTGGATGCGTTGAAAGGTGAGGTCTCCTGGTGTCAGTGTGTTATGTGGCTAATGGTGGCCGCAATTCAGATATGATCTCTCAGGTAAAGCCAGACTTCAATTCATCCACGCTGGAGATACAGATGAGAATTTGGTGTTACCGAGAGTTTAGCGCTTTGGCAGCGAAGAATCAGAGGAGTGATGGATTCCTGGATGTGAGTGTAGCTATTGTCCTTGGGCTCAGCCCTGCATATATATATACCCTATCACATGGCTGCGGTGCATTGCGCCCGCCATTCTATTCATCGCATTTACTTCTCCGCCTCACAACCATGGCAGTCACTGCCATGACTAAAGCGCCGAAGCTGTTTTGCTGTTCGCACCCGACGATGGACGACAAACGCTCAAGTATTCACTCAAACTGCATTGTTGCTCGTTCATATGTTTCGCTTTGAACGAATCACCGTTCACGGAGGCTACCTTTCCTCACCTATAGTAGCAAATTGTTCTCAGCACGCGCGCATATATGACATTGCAGGATATCTCGGCAGCCTTTTGCGATATTCTGTCGTCACGCCCTATAGAATCTCCTTTGGATCTACTTTCAAATCGAACGTGCCCCTGACATCTAATATTTAATACCCATCCACAAAATTCAAGGTCGGGATCACTATACATCCGCGTGTCAAACGCTGGAAGCTTATAAACGGGAGCTGAGTGTTCTATGAACAACATTGTCTAATACATCTCTAGTCAGCCTCAGGGCTTCAATCTGCGTATGAGCTATGATATGGTAAAATAGATGAAAGACGTTGACGTGACACTCTAAAGACTGCACAAAGTCTGTACTTACACCATGTCAGAGAAATTCAAGATTTGAATCACAAGGCGAAAGTTGCACCATAGTAGAGGAATGACAATTTTCCTTCTGTCTTGAAGGTCTGACAACAGGAAACCCAACAAGACCAGTGCTCGCATGCATACTGAATTAGCTCAGTCGCCACGAACAGGATAGTTTTTTCGTCAACGACAATGATTCCAATGACCGCAGGGGAATCTTGGGATGAGCCTACATTTACTTTACAGGTGGACCTACTACTTAGGTTTATCTATATGGTTGTACTGTAAACAGATTTCTGGATGCGAGTAGTGCAAGAATCAACGAGAAATGGACAGCAAGTCAAATTCATTACTGATCGTTGTATCAGTTACCTCCGTCGAGGGACGGTCCTGAGGATCAGTAGACCAACATTGTTCGATAAACTCCCAGTATTGTTCAGGGAGTTCAGGGTAGCGAGATCGGGAAGGCGTTTGCGACTTGGCTATGCAGAGTATAATGGTGGCATCATTTGTGAGGTGATAATAAGGCATTTTGTTGGTGAGGACCTGCGGGTGGAGCTTGTGATATCAATGAGAAGCCAAAATTAACCTGGACGTACCTGCAGCATGATGCCGCCAAATGAATACATGTCGCTATGCTTGGTTGGCCGAGCTTGAGAACCATCCTCCCGCTCTACGAGCAGCTCAGGAGCCATCCATCGCATGTTTCCTTTAAGGGTGGATGTCCAGGAAGCCTGTGAGGCGCTTATGACTTCGGAATACATCAAGGAAAGACCGAAGTCGGCGACACACGCAGTGCCATCCCCATGGATCAGCACGTTAGGCTGAAGCTCACGTCTCAATGATATCTGAACCATCGAGAAGATGGAACTCACCCCATTGAAGTCGCCATGGATGACATTGTTGGCATGAACTATGAGGAGTAGTTACAGCTCGGTCCGGCAACAGTAAATAAAGTCTATCACATACGATATCGCAGACCAGCTATGATGTCTCTTAGCTAAGTTTTCCATCAGTTTTGTGGCCTAGCCAAGATATTTGGAGAGAGAACTTACCAACTGGAATCGTTGAACAAGAGTCAGAGCCTCACCCTCACGCTCCAAATAGACCGTCAAGTTACCATTCTCCGCCCAAGGACTGACTATGGCCGGAAATGGGCCGAAGCCATGCGTATAACCAAAGACGGGCAGAATATTTGCATGTTTGAGGTTGGCACATATCCTAAGTTCACGCTTTATCCTCTATGAAATGGCGCCCTGTGGTGTAAGGAATAGACTTAATCTTTCAGTAAAACACTTGCCTTGATCTTTTTCCTTTTCGCAACCGTAAGTTCATCCTCAGCGTACACCTGCAACGCTTTCACTGCGACCTGCAAAATGATTAATTTTGGACAGATGGACAAACGAAAGATGGGAAGCGAACTTTGAGCGAGCTATTATCGATGTGCAAGGTGCTTTTCCAGATCTCCCCGAACCCACCACGAGCAACAGGGTAGTTCCCATCTTTGATGATATGTTTTGTGAGGTCTTTCAGCGTTGCTTCAGGAGGGAGAGCGTCAGACTCAACACTACGAGCAGGGGAGACTGTGTGGGTGTGGGAAGAGGGGGCAAGGGGCTCGCGGGGGTCAGGCGGTAACTGGGGTGGCCGTGAACTACTTATGCGTTGGAAATCTGCCGTAGGTCCTTTTAAGTGCACACTGGTCTGTGAGAAAATATTAGTAGACCAGTACATGTTTGTCGGAAATACGTGCACTGGCCTGAGCTAAGACTTCGAGTGGAATATCGCAGATGCAGATTTCATCATTGGTGATTGTCGTGTAAGCTAATTGGTGTGAGTCGGGTGAGAGGGTAAGGATATACGGATTCTGAACGTGGAATGAAGCGAGGAGCTGTCGGGACTCGAAAGCCCAGAGCTTGATGGTATTGTCCCAAGCAGCACTAGCGAGGAGAGAACCATCAAATGAAAGTGCCAGACCGGTGACAAGGTCAGAGTGCCCTTCAAAGGGAACCCCAACAGTTTCCAACGTTGACGCGTCGAACTCGCAGAATATTGTACTGGGATTGTCATTGGTGAATCTGAAAGCGCCCAGGATGTTTTTGTTGTCGTTTGTCCAGAAAAGCGGGTATGTGGCTCCATCTCCACTGGCAGGGTATTTCACTTTCCTCACATCCAATTTCTGTGATTGGACATCCCAGATCTCAAGGTGCTTCCCCACCAGTGACATGATTGCGAGTTTCTTCGAGTCTGTTGAGAATCGAACTGTGCTCACATAATGGAAGCTCTTGAATGGAACAGCTACGAGTCTGCCAGTCTCCAAGCTCCATATCCGCGTTGTAAAATCGTCTGATCCACTCGCCAGTAATGTGTTGTCCACGGAAATATCAATGCAAGTGATCCTCCGCGAGTGTCCTTCGAACGTTCTCACACTCCTCGTCTCAACCTGAGAAGCTTTCAACTCCGCACCATAACCATCTCCACCACTGGCAGTGACAACCCATCGACCATCCTTTGATACCGCTACTGCCCACACCTCCTCCACACGAACATCCCGCGCTTCCTCGATCTCCTTGCCCGCCTTCAGATCCCATTGCCGAGCGGTCTTGTCCTCAGATCCGCTAATCATTCGCTGGCCATCTGGAAAGTAGGATATGGATCGGATCCATTTTCCGTGACCCTTCAAAGTTATTGATGGCGTCAGATTCGATTTTGTAGCAGTTTCCTCCGGTTTCGGCGCAGAAGCCATGGCCGCGTCTTCATGAGCCAAACCTGGTAGCCGATTATGGGGAAGGTATTCTTTGGATGTGTTGAAAGGTGCAAAGGTAAGGTCTTCCTGTGTCAAAGTATTATATGACTGATGGTGGCAAAAAAACGGATATGAGCTCCCTGGTAAAGCCAAACATCAATTCATCCGTGCTAAAGTTACAGATGAGAATTTGGTGTTACCGAGAGGTTAGCGTTTTAGCAGCAAAGAACTTGACGAGCGATGAATTTCTGGATGTGAGTCTTAGGTCTTATCTTGCATATATATACACCTGCTGTGCATTGCGCCATCATTATACTTATCGCATTTGCTTCTCCGCCTCACAGCAATAGCAGTCACTGCCATGACTTAAGCGTGAAAGCTGTTTTTCCATTCCCACCCAACAATAGACGACATGCCGAAACTCACTCCAAATTGATCATTGCTCATTCGCCGGTTTGGCTTTGAACGGGTGAATGTTTACCAAGACTGCCTTTCCTCACCCCGCCGTATCGAATACGTGTATATCTTGCATGACAGGATATTTTGTTGTCACGCTCTATAGAATTACTTTTGAATCCGCAAAAGTTGAACGTGTACCTGACACGAGATTCAATGCCTATCCACAAATTTTAAGGTCGTGATCATCATACATCTGTGTGTCGAAAACAGGAAGCCTGTAAGCGGGAGCTGAGTGTTCTATGGACACCATTGTCTTATGCGTCCCGAGTAGGCCCGCTAGAATCTGTATGAGCTATGATATAGAAGGTGAAAAAGGTTGACATGACATGAATGATCCTCTCAAAACCAATGACTGTAGAGAAATCTTGGGACGAGTCTATGTTTACTATACAGCTGTACCTAGAGTTTATCTATCTGGCTGTACATACAGATTTCTGAATGCGAGATAATGCAAGAATCAATGAGATCTAGACAGCGAGTAAAATTCATTCCGGATCGTTGTATCAGCTCTCTCCGTCGAGGGACGGTCCGAAGGATCAGTAGACCAACATTGCTCGATAAACTCCCAGTATTTTTCAGGGAGTGCAGAATAACGAGATCGGGAAGGCGTTTCCGACTTGGCTATGCAAAATATGATGCGGGCGTCATTCGTGAGGTGATAATAGGGTACTTTATTGGTGAGGACCTGCAAGTGGAGTTTGTGATATCAATGAGAGGCCAAAATTAACCCAGACATACCTGCAGCATGACACCGCCGAATGAATACATGTCACTCTGCTCGCTTGGTCGAACTTGAGAACCATCCTCACGCTCTAAGAGTAGTTCAGGAGCCATCCATCGCATGTTTCCTTTGAGGGTGGACGTCCAGGAAGCCTGAGAGGCACTTACAATCTCGGAATACATCAAGGACAGACCAAAGTCAGCAATACACGCAGTGCCGTCAGCACGGATCAGCACATTAGGCTGGAGCTCATGTCTCAACGACATCGGAACCATCAAGAAGATAAAACTCACCCCATTGAAGTCGCCATGGATGACACTGTTGGCATGGACTATGAGGAGTAATTATGGCTTGGTCCGGCAATAGTAAAGTCTATCACATACGATATTGCAGGCCAGCTATAATATCTCTTAGCTAAGTTTTCCGTCAGTTTTGGGGTCTACACAAAATACACGAAGAGAGGACTTGCCAGCTGGAATCGTCGAACGAGAGTCAGAGCTGCACCTTGATTTTCCAGGTAGACCGTCAAGTTTCCATTCTCTGCCCAAGGACTGATTATCGCTGGCAATGGGCCGAAACCATATGTATAACCATGAATGCGCAGAATATTTGCATGGTTTAGTTTGGCGCATATCTTGAGTTCACGCTTTATCCTCTACGAAGTGGCGCCCTGTGGTGTAAGTAATAGACTTAATCCTTCGGTAAGACTCTCACCTTGATCTTTTTCATTTTCGGTGCTCCAAGTTGATCATCAGCATACACCTGCAATGCTTTCACTGCGACCTGTAAAATGATTTAATTCAGACAGATGGACAGACAAAAGATGGCAAACAAACTTTGACCGAGCTACGATCGATGTGCAAGGTGCATTTCCAGATCTCCCCGAACCCACCACGATTAACAGGGTAGTCTCCATCCTTGGTGATATATTTTGAAAGGTCTTGGAGCATTTCTTCAAGGGGGAGATCGTCGGGCTCAACATTGCGAGCTGAGAAGACTGTAGGAGTATGGGAAGAGGAAGGAAGGAGCTCGCGGGGGTCGCCGCGTGACTGTGGTAACAGTGAGCATACTGTAGGGGAGAGTATTTGCAATGGAGGGGGAGTTGCGATAGACGACACGGGAGCTAGTAAATAACTGAGGGCAAACTTTTTGCGTGCATTGGTCTGTAAGAAAACGTTGGCACACGAACAGTAGAATTTTGAGGGGAATACAAACACTGGCCTGAGCAAGGATGTCGGATGGAGTATCGCAGATGAAAATATCATTGCTGGATGTCGTGTAGGTTAGTTGGCGCGAGTCGGGTGAGAAGAGAAGGAGATTGGGCTCCTGAATATTGAAGGAGGCGAGGAGCTGGCGGGACTGAAAAGCCCAGAGCTTGATGGTGTCATCTTCAGCAGCACTGGCTAGGAGGGCATGATCAAATGAAAGTGCTAGGTCGGTGACAACGTTGGTGTGCCCTTCAAAGGGAGTTCCAACAGTCTCCAGCGTCAATGCGTCGAACTCGTAGATTTTCCCGGCGTATTGATCCGGGAAGCTGAATACGGTCAAGATGTTTTTGTTTTTGTTTGTCCAGAATATTGGCGCATCTGTGTGAAGATCTTTTACACGAAAAACCCCCAGTTTGACATCCAATTTCTGCGATTGGACATCCCAGATCTCAAAGGACTTCCCTAGGCACGATCTGACCGCAAGCTTCTTCGAATCTGTGGAGAATCGAACCGCGTCCGCACCGTGATCGGCATTCTCAAATGGACTAGCCACGAGTTTTCCAGTCTCCAAATTCCATATCCGCGTTGTTTGATCGTTTGATCCACTCGCCAGCAGCTTGCTGTCCATAGAGATATCAATGCAGTTGATCCACGAAGAGTGTCCTTCGAGTCTTTTCACAATCCCAGTCTCAACCTCACAGGTTTTCAGGTCGGCACTCTCCCAACTTCCACCACCAGCGACCATCCATCGACCATCCCTTGATACCGCCACTGCAAATATACACCCCTCGCAAGCATCCCGCGCTCTCTTAATCTCCTTTCCTACCTTCAGATCCCATTGCCGAGTGCTGTCATCAGATCCGCTAATGATTCGCTGGCCGTCTGGAAAATAGGATATGGAGTTAATCTGTTCTCCGTGACCCTTCAAAGTCATTGATGGAGTTAGAATCTGTCTCATGGCAGCTGCCCTCGTTGACGTCGGAGCCATGATTACGGGTCCCCTAGCGAAACCGTGAAATAGGCAGGGGCAGGAAAGATTTGTTTGGTGGTACGGGCAAACTCTCCTCGTCTGCTGTAGGCCTGACGCTGATGCTCGTTTTCAAGATACTTGATTCGACTTTGTCTCTAGTAGAGCTGAACGTCAGTTCATCCGAGATGGATGTTCAAATGAGAATTGATAATACCAGGAGGCTATCAATGATAGAGAGGGAGACGTTCTACAATGTGAGTACAACTATTGTACAAGGTGCGCGTTCTCTTCAAACTACTCACAGCCGCGACAACTTCCTGTGCTAGGGCGTCAATCTTGTTTATATCCCACACCCATTAATGGGCATAGTGAAAATGCTGTGCCACTGCTGCTGTTCCCAAATGGTGTCGGTGAGTACGCATTAACTACACTTACTGCTAATCACTGGAACCTCCCAATGCCAAATGAGCCATGGACTCGAGCGTGCTCCGATTCCTTCTATGTATATTCACGCTCCCAGAGTCACGGTCAGGCGATATCATTGAGATTCACAGTACTCGCCGGTCTGCAAGTCAGGTCTCCCATACATTGTTTCAACAACTATCTTTCATATCTTTCATATTGCATTGTAGTTTGATTCCTCCGCATACAATGTTATTTTAATGAGTGACTGCACAGTTGTGGGCATTATCTCAAGCCTGACGCGTTCAGTGGCACCTTTCTTCGCCTTCTTGCTCCTCCATGGGATTTTGTTACCTGTCGCCCTCGAGGTCCTGATATCTGTTGCTCGACATAGTTGCTGTCACTGAACGTCTCTTGATACCGCCACTGCCAATACCACCTCCTCGCAAACATCCCGCGCTTCCTCAATATTCTTGCCTACCTTCAGATCCCATTGTCGAGTAGTCCTGTCCGCAGATCTGCTGGTCATTCGCTGGCCGTGTGGAAAATAGGATAGATTCAATAGAATATTCGTGACCCTTCAAGGTTATTGATGGTTCGATCGGTATAGAAGCCATGACTACGTCTCCGTGAGTGAAACTGAAGTAGTCGAGTACGAAGAAGTATTATTTAGACACGTTGAACGATGCGCAGGTGAGGTCTCCTGGTGTCGATGTACTACGACTATCGCTGTCGGTGAGTTGAAAAATGGGCCCCCTGGTGAAGCCAACTGTCGGTTCATCCGCACTGAAAGTCAAACAAGGATTTAGTCATACCTTAGCAGAAAAGACGTACGTTGGGGAGCGACGAATTCATTGTGAGGACAGCTGTTGGCCTTGAGCGCTTGAGCACCGCCTTGCACACGCCCCTTCTGCATGACAGCTGTGCACTGTTTCTCTTCGCTTTGGCTCAGAGCCGGTCACTGCCTTGGGTTACATTATGTAAATCATCAATTGATCTCCTTGTCCTATTACCCAACTTTATCGTCGCTTGTCTGTCAATTTCGCTTTGAACTTCTTTTCCTCATCTCAGCGCCCATCCAAGGCTTTTTGGCTTCCCTACCAACCCACACAAACTTGCACCTCCCTTGCGGTATAATCATGAAGTGACCCAACCTGGTTGTATCGACGCCGTCTCAGTCATCCGTGGCAAGGCTACTTCGACCAGGCGAGAGGGTCCTAAATTTGATTGTGACACCGTTTCCAATTCAGTGTCTTCGTGCTGGACCCTAAAAGACTGCGTTAGCGAGTGAATGCGTGAACGAATATGATTCATATACCCGGG
The DNA here is from genome assembly GCA_016695485.1 of Suillus hirtellus. NCBI lineage: Eukaryota > Fungi > Basidiomycota > Agaricomycetes > Boletales > Suillaceae > Suillus > Suillus hirtellus. Next base: position 321,958 of record MU172299.1, on the reverse strand, counting down.
AGGAGGTAAGCTGACCAGATCAAAAACATTTCCATCCTCTTCGTCATCCTCGAGTTCGTCATCATAGACTGGCCGTGATTCCTGGTTCCTCTCCTTTTTCTGGAACCAGTTGAGGCAAAAGAACAGAACAAATGGTCGGTTTCCGTCGTCCACACCGACCACATCAGCCTAGCGAGTGACACAGTCAGAATATGACCCAACAAAATTGTAGATAACAAACGTATGTAGCTTGTCCGAGAGGAACATCGACAACTTGCGCAGTTCCTTTTTTGGATTCACGCGCCTTTTGCTTCCCCTTGTCTGACGACGACTGAATGGAATTGAAAAAGGCCCTGCCACCAGGCAAGAGAGTCGATGCAGAGCTGTCTCCATGACGGCCATAAGAAGGTAAGGGTAATGTAGCAGGGAACTGCAGCGCAAGTGTTGAGTGAACTGCGAAATAAACAAGAGAAAGCAACATACATCTAAGGGATCACGAGATTGACCCTTTCGACCTGGCTGTGATGCATTGGTGCGAGGAAAGCGAAGAAGTTTTCGGAGGCGAAGGAAAGTGGGCTGCTGCGAGGCTGTTTTAGGTGTAGGTCTCTGCGACACAGGTAAGGTAGATATTGGTGCTCTGCGATGCCCGATAGGAGGACGACAAGTTGTATCTGACTGCAACGATAGAGATGGCTGAGTGGGGTCATGAGTAAAAGAATGAGATGCACAGATGCAGGAGGATTACCTTTTTGCGTGCAACATTCTGTAAGGGAATGTTAGTATATGAGCAGGATATGTTTGCGGAGAATACGTACACAAGCCTGGGCAAGGACCTCGGGTGGAATATCACAGATGCAGATCTTGCAGTCATCTTTGGTGATTGTCGTGTAAGCTAATTGGCGTGAGTCGGGTGAGAGGATAAGTCTAAGAAGATTTTGAACGTTGAAGGAAGCGAGGAGTTGGCGAGACTCGCAATCCCAGAGCTTGATGGTATTGTCGAAGGAAGCACTAGCGAGGAGCGCCTGGTCAAATGAAAGTGCTAGGCCGGTGACATCTTTGGTGTGCCCTTCAAAGGCAGCTCCGACAGTCTTCAACGTCGACGCGTCAAACTCGTAGATTGTTCTAGCATTGTCGTCCGTGGTGAAGCTGAATGCGGCTATGATGTTTTTGTTGTTGTTGTCCAGAACATTGGCGCAGACGTGCCTCCTACTTCATATTCTCCCACTCTGACATCCAATTTCTGCGATTCGACATCCCAGACCTCAATATACGTTCCCAGCCACGATTTCACTGCGAGCTTCTTCGAATCTGTGGATAATCGAACTGCGCACACCCAATCGATGCTTTTGAATGGACCAGCCACGAGTTTGCCAGTGCCCAGGCTCCATATCCGCGCTGTTTGATCATCTGATCCACTCGCCAGCAGCTTGCTGTCCATGGAGATATCAATGCATCTGATCCTCCGTGAATGTCCTTTGAATGTTTTCACATTCTCCGTCTCAACTTCACAGGCTTTCAACTCGGCACTACTCCGATCTCCACCACCAGTGCTAGTCACAACCCATCGACCATCCCTTGATACCGCCACCGCCCTTACCTCATTCTCGCAAATACTCCGCGAATCCTCAATCTCCTTGCCCGCCTTCAGATCCCATTGCCGAGCGGTCCTGTCCTCGGATCCGCTGATCATGCGCTGACCGTCTGGAAAATAGGATATAGACTGAATCAAGTTTCCATGACCCTTCAAGGTCATTGATGGTGTCAAATTCGATTTTATGGGAGCTGCCTTCGATGTCGGCGCGGAAGCCATGGCTGCGTCAGCGAAACTATGGTACGAGCAAAGTATTCTTGGGGAGCGTCCAAATTTGCAAGGGTGAGGTCTCCCGTTATCAGTGCACTGTATGACTGACGCTGGCAGCGATTTGAAGATAGGCTCCCTGATCGAGTCAAACATCAATTCATCTGCGTTAGAGACACAGATGGGGATTTGGTGTTACCGAGAGGTTAGCGCTTTAGAAGCGAAGAACTCGAGGAGCGATGAATTCTTGAATGTGAGTGCAACTATTGGTCTTGGGCAACGCCTTGCGTGTATATATCCTACTACATGGCAGCTGTGCATTCCACCCTGCATCGTTGTATCCGTCGCACTTACTTTTCCTCGCTTCCCCTCACAGGGTAGTCACAGCCAGCGCCATGACTAAAGCGCCAAGACTGTTTTCCCTTTCCCACCCGACGAAAGTGCAACAGACACAAGTACTCACTCAAACTTCATCGCATCGTCGCTCGTTCATCCGTTTCGCTTTGGATACGTGAACGTTTACAAAGGCGACCTTTTTTCGCCTCATCATATCAGACTGTTCTGAGTACATGCACACGTCGCAATGCCAACGCCGTAGAACATCGTCTGGGACTAAGAAACATGCAATGTAACAGCTCAACTCGCCATCATCATGAACCGGTGAGTTCTTGCTAGCGATTATGCTGATTGCGGTGGTTCTACATGGCCACATATATTGCTTTGAATTTTCGAAAGCGGATCCTGCTGCACATCTACGATAGCACTCTATTAATCGCTCTACGTATGAGACGCTGTTGGGTTACTGTGGGGGGAACATTGAAGGTTCAGGGTCGTCATGAGCGGTGTTGGGGGAAAGACGCACAGGTAAGTATTTATTTCGTACTTTGTACCTCGAATGCTCAGCCTTCTTCACCGAATCACGCAGTAGATCCCACCTCCACTAATCCCACGTAGCCGGTCCCACCACGATAGTTTTCCACACCCCTACGCGATGCAGCCATTCCCACGTGAAGAATGGGTAAATTCCATGTCGATTCACGGGATGTTTTAGATTCTTGACTACAAGTTATCAGGTAATATTCACTGTGTCATTGGCTTCCAGCTCACCGAGAAATTCAACGTAATGCACCCTACAGGACTCATCGGTTCTCTGGTGGCGGCCTAAGTTCCATGCTGTCACGGTGGCATTAAATGTCGGGCAGGGTGCACTGGTATCCGTTCGTATCGGATAAGTTCGCTCTATGGTGAGCACCGACATCGTTTCTATGAAGAGTTCGTAGGAAACTAAATACGCGACAGAAGTGGATGGTAGCAAGTAATGTTCATTCGCCTAGTTAGCACTAGTAAGTAAGAACACGCCATTGAATTCATATCACTAGTAAATTTTGGTGTCTGGAGATGTACAAGATGATAAAAACACGATGGGAGAGGAAACGAAGTATGCATGTTATGATGATGATAACCCCACACATTAATGCGGATGGGCTTTGGGTAATGATAACGAATCCAATAATCTGGCGATTCTACGTCATTGTTCCTCATCAATGTCTGTGATTGGACATCCCAGATTTCAAATTTCAAGGCACATCCCCACCGATCGTTGCAAGCTTCTTCGAATCTCGAACTGCTCCCACCAAATCGACGCTCTTGGAAGTTTGCAGGTATCGAAGTTCCATATATCCGCGTTGTTCCATCGTTTAATCTACTCACAAGCAACCTGTTGTCCATACAGATATCAATTCAGGTGATCTCCCATGAGTGTCCTCCGAATGTTCTTACAATCCCAGTTTCAACTTCACAGGCTTTCAGCTTGGCACTCTCCAAATCTCCACCAAAAGCGACAACCCATCGACCATCCCTTGATACTGTCACTACCCACACCATCCTCTTGCAAACATACTGTGGTGCCTCGACCTCCTTGCCCGGAAATAGCCAAGGGCAGGAAAGGTTCTTGTTGGATTTGTTTGGTGGTACGGCAAACTCTCCTCGTATGCTGTAGGCCTGACGTTGATACTCGTTTTCAAGATCCTCAATTCGAGCGTACTTTGCCTCTGGCAGAGCTAATCATCAGTTCATCCATGGTGAATATTCGAATGAGAATCGATAATACCAGGAGGCTATCAATGATCGAGAGGGAGACTTTCTACAATGTATGTACAACTATTGTGCAAGGTGCGCATTCTTTTCAAACTACTCACAGGTACGACAACTTCCTGTGCTAGCGCATCAATCTCGTTTATATCTCCCGCACCCCATTGATGGGCATCGTGAAAATGCTGCGCCACTGCTGTGGTGTCGATAAGTGCGCATTAAATACACTTACTGGATCTTCAAAGTCGAACGTGTCCCTCACGCTAAGATTCAATACCCATCCACAAAATTCAAGGTCGGGATCACCATACAGGCGCGTGTCCACAACGGGAAGCTTTTAAACGGGACCTGGGTGTCATATGAACAACATTGTCCGATACATCTCTAGTAGTAGTACAAGAATCAACGAGATATGGACAGCAAGTTAAATTCATTACTGATCATTGCGTCAGCTCTCTTTGTCGAGGGACGGTCCTGAGGATTAGTAGACCAACATTGTTCGATGAATGGCCAGTACTGTTCAGGGAGTTCAGGGTAACGAGATCGGGAAGGCCTTTTCAGCCAGAATATGAGGTGTATACCAGACCTGATGTAATAATAGGGTTGTTTGTTGGTGAGGACCTATGAGTGGAGCTTGTGATATCGATGAGAGATTTAATTTAACGCAGGCGTACCTGCAGCATGATACTGCCGAATGAATACATGTCGCTCTGCTTGCTTGGTTCTTCCAGGTCTCCCAACAGCTCAGGAGCCATCCATTGCATGTCTCCTGTGGTGTATGTCCAGGAAGCCTGAGAGGTGCTTATGACCTCGGAATCCATCAAGGAATGATGAAAGCTAGTGATACACGCAGTACCATCCTCATAAATCAGCACATTCAACTGGAGCTCACATCTCAATGAAATCGGAAGCATCAAGAAGATTAAGACTCACCCCAGTGAGGTTGCCATGGATTACACCGTTGGCATGAACTATGAGGAGTAGTTACCGCTCGGTCCAGCAACAGTAAATACAGTCTATCACATACGATAATGCAGACCAGCTATGATGTCTCTTAGCTAAGTTTTCCGTCAGTTTTGTGGCCTAGCCAAGACATTTGAAGAGAGGACTTACCAGTTGGAATCGTTGAACAAGAGTCAGAGCCTCACCCTCACGCCTCAAATAGACGTGCAAATCGCCATTCTCCGCCCAGGGACTGACTATCGCTAAAAATGGGCTAAAGCCATATGTATAACCCAAAACGGGGGAAATATTTGCATGCTTGAGGTTGGCACGTATCCTGAGTTCGTGCTTTATCATCTGTGAGGTAGCACCCTGCAGCGTAAGTGACAGACTTAGTTCTTCGGCAAGACACTCGCCTTCATCATTTTCTTTCTATCTTGATCATCATCACGCACTATCATTTCTTTTACTGCGACCTGCAAAATAATTAATTTCAGACAAATGGACAAATGAAAGACGGTAAACAAACTATGACCGAGCTACGATCGATGTGCAAAGTGCATTTCCAGATATTCGCGAACCCGCCATTAGCAGCAGGGAAGCGTCGATCCCGGATGATATATTCTGAGAGGTCTTGAGGCATTGCTTCAGACAAGAGACCGACAGGCTCAACACTAAGAGCGGAGAAGACTGTATGGGTGTGTGAAGAAGAGGGAAGGAGCTCGCGGGGTAGCTGTGAACCTACTAGTTCAGCAACTACAAGGGACAGTTAAGGCTGAGAACTCGTACATCACGGCATTTGGACCAGTCTTCTCCATGAGCCATGCGACTTAAATCAATCTCCAGCCCACTGGGTATCACCAATGCAGTCCCGGGATAGTAAAATGGCTGTTCTCGGGAGGCGGGGGGTACCCAGAAAAATAGTCGACGGTAGGCTCCTACCACCCATCCATCATTTTCCGGCAAGACAGGGATTGAATTAAGATGAGAGGTGCCCTGGAGTAGCTCATCAGGGTTTTGCAGTGCATGTTCCAAGCTTGATGCGAAGCAAATGATGCGATTGTTCCGAGTATTGGTTGATATGATAGTATCCTGTTTGCGAGGTGTGGTGGAACATCTGTCCAAAGAGAATGCGGGGGAGTGGGTCTCAGTGTGCTCCTGGTATGGTTGTACCGTTGCTGAATTCCACAGCCGGACAGTGCAATCTTGTGAATCAGACACAATGATGCGAGTGCCATCGGGTGAGAATGAGACTGACACAACTGGACCAGTGTGTCCTCGGAAGGGCTCACCCAATGGCAGCCCCGTTGCTGCATCCGACAGCCGGACGGTAGAATCGAATGAACCAGACAGGATGCGAGTGCCATCGGGCGAGAAGGAGACTGACGTAACCCGATCAGTGTGTCCTCGGAAGGGCTCACACAATGGCAGCCCCGTTGCTGCATCCCACACCCGGACAGTGGAATCCCAGGAACCAGACACGATGCGAGTGCCATCGGGCGAGAAAGAGACTGACCAAACCAAACCAGTGTGCCCTCGGGAGGGCTCACACAATGGCAGCCCCGTTGCTGCATCCCACAGCCGGACGGTGGAATCTCTTGAACCAGACACGATGCGAGCGCCATCAGGCGAGAAGGAGACTGAGTAAACCGAACCAGTGTGCCCTCGGAAGGGCTCACACAATGGCAGCCCCGTTGCTGCATCCCACAGCCGGACAGTGGAATCTAAAGAACCAGACACGATGCGCGTGCCATCGGATGAGAACGAGACTGACAAAACCAGATCAGTGTGCCCTCGGAAGGGCTCACCCAATGGCAGACCCGTTGCTGCATCCCACACCCGGACAGTGGAATCGAATGAACCAGACACGATGCGAGTGCCATCGGGCGAGAAAGAGACTGAGTAAACCGAACCAGTGTGCCCTCGGAAGGGCTCACCCAGTGGCAGCCCCGTTGCTGCATCCCACACCCGGACAGTGGAATCTAAAGAACCAGACACGATGCGCGTGCCATCGGGCGAGAACGAGACTGACCAAACCGGACTAGTGTGTCCGCTGATCACGGTCTGGATAGTCATCCAGTTCACAAGACGTCCTTGCATCAGACGAAGAGTGTTTGGAAATCTTGCAGTAAATTTTGTAGCTATCGTGGACTTTATGGGGGAAAATGGCAGCGCTGATACATACAGATGCGGCGTGCTGTGCGAAATCATGCCACCAAACACCTGGACGAATCTCTGCACATCCATTGTAGTGGACAAGATATTTTCATATCCAGATTGGCCCTGTGTTCGCACGTAAGCACTTCACCTGACACCACCAGGTGACTCTGTTCTCACCTTCAGCCACTGGGAAATGAGTGCAAGTACAGCGACTGCGCTTCTGAGTGCATTGAGGAGGCCGAGTGCTTCAATCCAGAAGAGTAGTCGCTCGTTGTCGAGAAATGATTCTATTCCCTTGGCGAGCTTCGTGTCAAAGTCTGTTGCCTGGACGTGCGTAGCCCAAAATCGACAGGAATAAGACAGATGCGAGGAGATGCGTGTTGCTACCCTATCTGGCAGCCCGGTATCCTCATTGTTGGGAAGGTATGAAGACTTTAAATCACACATATTGAAGCGAAGGTCTTGTTCCATCACTCGAAGTGACGCAAACGCAAGATCGCGTTGTGCTTTCGATGTTTCCACGAAAAAGTCTCCGCCGGATGATTTATCTGTCAGAAATTCGCGAAAGGATGCGTGGAGGGGTCGGATTGGACTGGATGAGTTGGTGGTGCCGCTTAGCAGGGATCCCATATGTGCTACCACGTCTTCCACTTTGTAGTGTTCGCTTTGGTCTGGAAAATGGCGCCGCATGGCGTTCAGGGCATCTAAAGGGAGGGGTTCGGCTGAGCCAAGTATTTGTCCCATCACGGAATGAAACTTTGCTAGCGCTTGCTGATAATCGTCGGTGTCTGTGTATCTGTCTTTCCCCATGTTTTCTCCTAAAATGAAGCTATATAGGCCATACAACAGGTTTTTCCGCTTCCCATGATCGTGGGATACGACAGCGTTGAAGCAATCAATTGCGGATTTGCCAGGAGGGGGTAGTTGGATGTATTTGCATGCAAGACGCGCCCACTCGAATAGTCCGCCGGCTTTGTCAGCAAGGACTGCGAATTCTTCGTGCCGAAGATCTGGCAGCTCTTTGAGCTCCTCAGACACAAAAGTTTGGATGTCGCACTTTGCAACTGCTTCTGAAATGTCGTCCATGGATAACGGTAGAATATGTTGAGCACCACGAAATGCATCATTGATATCGCGAAGTGGGCGAGAGGTAACGAGAATACGAAAGTTAGGAGGAAGTTTGGTGATTTGCGGAAAACCTTCCTCCTGAATTTTATCGGAAAGTATGCGGAGAAGGTTGTGCCGAGTCTCGACTTCGCCGCTCTCATCCAGCGCTTCGATCACGATTAAGACAGGTTTCGCGCTCGACCCAGAAAACTTATCTAGCGGCTTCATAAGTAACTTGTGCCACTGCTGCTTGATGTCTTTTGTGTTCTTGAGCGCCCTTTCATGTTCAACTGTATTCGCCAATGCTCGTCTCATCTCCGGATCACGGTCAGCGAGGTCGCAAGCGATAGTGGAGAAGACTTTTTCATGACGTTTCTCGGTTTCAAGGTCCCGGTCGAAGCAGAAACACGAACCAAGCCCTCCCAAGTCATTGGACCAGTTAGCGATTGTGTGAGCGATGGATGATTTTCCCGTGCCCGCAGGGCCAGATAGCCAAAGCACACGCTGAGCAGTATCTCCACTGTCGTTGATCCATTCAGTGATCTGAGAGAGAATGGCCGTGCGCGTCCCTGATAGGCATTGTTTCGTGGTATCCAGGCCCGCGCCTGCTGCATAAGGCACATCGATGAGATCCAGTTTCTCACCCAGTACGTCATCTGAAGAGGTATGAGCGAATAGAAAGTCAGAAGAACGTCCAAATTCTTACTCGTAAACTGGACAAGATCAGCTATGTCACGAATGGCTTGGTCCCGAAATTGTTGCATAAGCTGATCCAAAGTGTTGTTGTATCGTGTGATCAGATGATCCGCCTCTGAGACAGCATTTTTCCTGAGTCTCTTCCCTGTCATAATGGTTCGAGATTCACAATATGCGGAATGCAACAACTCGATGACTTACAAAAGCTCTTGTCCTTTGAGTAGTCTTTGATGAAACGCGCGCAATCTAGAGTCTGTTGGGCAATTCGTCCAGCGATCACGCGCTGGGATGAAATCTTGCCAAGAGTGTCCTTGAGTGACATAAAGCGGTAAACTTCTTCTAGTTTCTCGAAAAGGGATTGTATCGATTGGTCGCGTTCCGTTTGAGCGAGAATGATCTGCATAGAGTCAATAACTACTGAACAGGAGGGCAAACTACACGTACTTTGGATGCAGCAGACAGCATACCCAGCACCATCTTTGCGTAAGGATGTACCTAAACAACCTGATTAGCTTGCTTCCAACCAAGAAGAACGGCCTGTACGTTCGCAAGTTCCTTGATGACAGTGTTGAAAATCTCGAGTGGTTGAATATATGTGGCCTGGAAATCGTCTGCGGCAGCGAGATCTTTTGACCCATCCTTGGCTTTGGATGACGCAGAAGTGACCTGTCCCCCGAGTAGTCTCATACTTTCCATATCCTCGCGGGTACCCCGAAGTTTATCATCAATTGATTGGGGATCCGGAATTTCTTCCACGCCAAGAGGGGCGTTAAGGACCTGCGCGACCACCAAAATTTAGAAATGAAAACTATATCGTTTGGCGTAAATACCTTTGAAGCAGGCTCCCCGGATGCTCCTTCATTCACACCACTTATATTTTCAGATGTGGCGGGCTTGTCGCCATCGGAAGGATGCAGACGTGACGCATCCTTGGTAGACCCTCAGACAAGTCCAAGAACAAACTGATGACTACTTACTTCGATATTCTGACTCGATGAAGCGCCTTCATGATCGGCGTTCTGGACGGTAGGGATTTGACGGCGGGAACGCTTGAAGCGTTTCTGCACAACATCAGCTATATTCTAGCTCCTTCAGCATTCAGGCCGACGTACAGAAACTTTCTTAGTCACGTTCTTCTTAACTTTCCGCAGGGCCTGACCGAGACCGCAGCCGCTACGGTGCTGGCTCTGGATGAAAGATGCGCGAGGCAGCGACGATGTCATCAGCGCTTGTCGACAGCGATATCATTGGGGCACGTACCGAGCTCTCGCCAGCAGTTACAGTCGGTCCTCTTGATTCATTGGCCTCTGGAGGAGGTTCCTGCATGTGGTCTTGGCTCATTGCGAACAGTCAAAGATTGGGATCAGGCGGCCTGAGGAAAATGGATGCGAGAATCTTAAGAAGAAATCTTAAGAAGAAAGGGAGAACGGTTTTCGGAAACGCACGGGCGCTCGCGTGGTTTTCGCGTAGGGCCATGTGGTTTTCGCCTAGATACGCTTAGATACGCTTAGATACGCTTAGATACGCTTAGATTCG
>MU172299.1:254627-279226 GCA_016695485.1 Suillus hirtellus | reverse complement strand
GGAAAGATCAATAAGCAAAGGTCCGAGGCTATGTATGAAGCATATGCAAAGTTAACAAATGTGAATTGGAAATGAACATAGGTTAATGGATCAGTAAGCATACTGGTAATAGATACAGCCAAGACAATGGAAAGAAGGAAATACTGGATAGGCTGTGTAAATGTTATATGCACAGGAAATGTATCTATATGTTGGATAGGATCGGATCAGACTGGATGGGATGTGGTCCGGATGAGATGTGTGGATATGCGAGATATATTATTAGGGTGATAGGAAAAGGATGAATGATGCAGGCTAGCTGCGAAGGGAATAGGATGTGGATGTGGACGTGCAGATATGGACATGCAGAGGTGCAGGGATCCGGATGGACTGGAGACATGGATAGGACATCCGAAGGTCCAGATGAGGCGTGGGAATATCATCGGATGTGGGTCCGGAATGCGGGATATGACATCATCATTATCAGCACTAGACCGCTGCTCTGCACCGGTACCGTGACTAATAGGTACTTTGCTAGCCAGTGTTTGATGCCTGCCAGTATTTGACCATAACGATGGGCACGGAACAATGGGTTTTGAGCGGGCTACTGACATATGATAAATAGGCGGTATTTTCTAGCAAGGTGCAGTAATCGTTGAGCTATCAGAATTTCTCATGGATAACTCTCTGAAGAGTGCTTACAGACTCAGAGTTTGAACTGGTTGAGCCCAACAGTGCCAGTGGTATCATCGCCAATTGTGCCAGACTCCTGGGAGATCTGGCTACCTCCTTCGCCCACTCTTGTCTTTTCTGGCTGGCTAAGACACTGGAGCAGAGGTGGAATTTGCATGTTGCGTGATGCCTACTTAGGCCTTGGCTATGATTACTGCTGTTGCTCTGCCAGAGGCAGCCTGGAGCATTGCAGGATGACATTAATAGATCAATGAAGAGAAAAAGAAGCACGATGCATAGAAGCTTTTTGCACATTCAAGCCAGTGAAAACCCACTGTGAGTCTGAGAATGGCTGAGGTTGCGTGAAATTGTCTAGACTAGTAAGCGACACAATCTGAACAGAGAAATGAGACTAATAGCACATGTGCAAATGTGCATGGTTGTGCATGGTTGTGTGTGGTCAGCCCATATGCGTTGTCGCTATTTGCAGCGCTTGGCACCTCTTGGCACGTGTCACTGGATTGCATCAAATCTGCTGAGATTGTCTGGCTGTAATAATATACAATACAATAATGACGCAATAAAAATAGTACTAATAAAATCATCCCCGATTCTCCCCCAGGCCTCGCTCATAGGCATTCCATGCCATGCTAGTACTAGTGAAAGGATGCAGAGAAGGCAGAAAGGCTGAGCATTCGGCGAGTTGCTACCAGTTTCTTATTAGCAGGAGGAATGTATGAAGTATGGTTAATACGCACCCTTGTAGCAGCAAGCCCATCCAGCATCTGACCGGTTGCCTGTTAGCAACAGAATGATGAATATATGCGCATTTACATGGATGTATGCATAAAGGGTGGGTGTATGTGAATAGAAAGTGAATGTATGCGTCAGATTCTCACCTAGAGACTATATCTCATGATCCATACAGTGCTCTCCCCAACCCTAGACTCCTAGTGTGCTCATATATTCCCAGTCCGCCCCTGGATATCTGTGCCATCAATATGCGCTGAATTCTCACCATAGCTTGTCATCCAGAAATGCTCTCTTCAACATGCTTGTATCCATGGCTTGGGTCGCTCGATGCCATCCTTTGAGTTGTCCGACAGATGTCTGGAATGGATAGCGCATAGAGATGGGAGAAGGGGAGAGTAAGAGAGGGGTGGGAACACTTAGACATGCAAGGGGAAGTGTTATATATGACGAAAATGGTTGGAGCTTCTCCAAAAGCTTGTGGATGTCGCGGTAGAGTGACAATGGGTAAGAAACACAGGTTAAGCACAGGGTGATGATAAATTGGCAGTTGGTGAGGAGCGAGAGAACAGGTATCATGTGCAAAGTAGGGAATATTGAATGAATGACATGGGGTATCGTATCTCCTGGAGAAAATGTAAGGTAGGAATCTAATACACCAGGAACCCTGCACTTGCCGATAATAATACCAATGCACACATGCCTGAAGGAACAATCAATCGGAAATACAGGGACGTACATGTGGATTACTCACCACCAAAAGCAAATGAGAACTGAAAGAATGAAATGGGTGCACGACCACTGGGACCAAAATGACTGTTCATGACTTCAATGTAAGAGATTCTGCTGCTGAGTTTAGCGTTGATGACAACCAATCGGATAGTCCAATTGGTGACAGCACAAATGACAACCAGGAGAACAATGCCAAGAAAGAAGCATGCTTGATTGACTGCGTATGGCAAAGCTACCGCAGTATTAGCCAAATCTGTTGCTGAAATTGCATCCTGACCAACCAATAATTCCTGTTATCCATTGTCAGCACTTTGGACATCTAAGCAACCAAAAGTTTACCAGCTCCAAGGATTGAATTTGCCATATTGGCAACCGAGTTCAGTAGACCTCCACCCGACCACTGTTTTTTTAGCAAGGTCATTGAGGTCTACATTCCTAAGTTCTCCATTCTCCATACTATCTGTTTCATACATAGGAATAACTGTGTCTGGCATTCTCCTTGCAGCTGAAGCATCCATGAGGCCAACCAGTAAAGGCATGGTGCATTCTCGTCGTGGAGCCCCACAAGAGTGCCTTTGTTCGCGTTGGATATCAGCTAGTGAAGCATCATCAAAGTCGTCTGAGTCCAATTCATATTCTGTACAGGCACTGATAAGGTGTGTTGAATTACAAGCACAAAAATATGCACCCACCTCCCAGCTCTGTATTGTGGACCATAAAGGTGTGCACTTCATCCTGAAATCTAACACCCCATTCTGTCCTCTGTACTGCCGACCAGGGCTCTCCACTACTGCTTCTGAGTCCTCGTCATCCACTGAAAAGGCAACTTGGTTTGTATCTGCTGAAACATCCAGCATTCAGCAGAGGCTGCCTAGCCTGTCCGTCTGCTGCCTCTCTTGCTCTTGAGTTTGTGGAAAACATCTGGCACTGTCCAGGACCATAGGCCAACTGAAGAAATTACCGTGAAAAGGGTTAGTAAGTTACAAGTTGCGCGCTTTGCGGATGGACATACGACTGGTTCTGTTGTTTGATGATTCTTCTTGGCATTATCTCAAATGGCATGGCCTCCTTGGTCATAGGGTCTGCAAGTTTAGAGCTGCAAGGTGTGAAGTCAGCACCTATGGCTCTGCCTGGAGACAGAATGCTGATGGACAGTGATGATGTCATCCTCCTGCTCGGGAAAGAGGAAGACATTGCTACTACCATTATGAGAGGCAGGTTCACTCTAAGATATGAGCCTTGGGTTAAGATGAGGAGCAAGAAGGAAGAGAGGAAACATTTTGTTCTTGGAGGCGGAACGGGGTTGACCAAGTCAAACCACAGAAGCTGGTCTTCGAAACATTTCTTTAGACCAAGGTCCAAACCATGAGGCTGTACCCGTCAAGGACGAGTATGCTGCTATTGGATTGTGTTCACTCCTCCTTGTCACACAACTCCTCGCGCAACTGCTCTTGATTCCCCAGGGCACATTCTTTGGTCAAATCATGTTCTTGTCCTCTTTAGCAGCTTTGTGGGTGTACAACCTGTACTTGTCCTCAATTGACAACAAGCATATCCAGGAAGAGTTACTCCTAGAAGCACTCAATCTGAATGAGCAACATATGCGGACTTACAGCCTTGGCATGAGAACAACTGCCACCGTATTCGCATGCCTGATGCTCCAGCCTCCTGGTGTTTATGAAGAATTGGAGTGGAAGAAACTAGGTTTCGAACCAGAAGGTATCATCTGCAAATTCATTCCAAATGATACACCAGTATGGACGACATGGAGAGAAAAGGTCTTGGGTGTAATGAGAGACCAGAAAGTTTGCAGCCAAGACACTTGCTACGATTTGCTCCAGATGAGTGACCAGGAGAAAGATATGTTCAAGCCCAATGACCAAAAGCTTCTCGAAAACCTGTTAGAGGATGCTTGCACCACATATGAACTGGCTGTGAATGAAAAGCTTTGGCTTAAGTGTGGCTGAGGAAGATGTAACTTGCATCTATGTACATTGATTTCTATCATGTGACTGTAATCAACCATGCATTTTATCTGCCATCAGAATTGAACAATCTAAGACATGCCATCAATGACTCACCAATGCACCACTCATCTTTACATCAAAGAGGCCAAAGGAGTCACAGCCTTGATCAGAACATGGTGGCTGCCGGTGCATTCAGACATTGAACAGTGAGTTTTGAAATTATTATCATTCACATCGATGAGTTGCCACAGCTATACGAGTGTTACCAAATGTATGATGGGCTGTGACGACCAGGTTTGGTGAGAATCATTATGTTCCAGAAGGTCGGGCGTCAGCATATTCCAGGAAGTCAGTGTCCAATGATATCCTATTGGTGCGCTGGTCCATTGCTTCTGATTATATCTCTCACAAACAACGTGCTGGCCTGATGTAATCGGCTCCAAGACTTACCACACAATGATTTGTGGGGCTGCCTCAAGGCCAGCATTTCACTATGCTCCTCCCACTGGCACAGTTCATGTCACAGCTCCTCTTGGTTTCTTGCGCAATTTCCAGTCAGGTGATGTTCTCTTTCCCCCACTTGCAACGTCTCGGATCTACAACTCATCCCTTTATTCCCTTCAGAGTGACAAGGGAAGGTACATGGGTTAACTCCAATCATTTGCAATTTGTTCCCAAGCAAGGTTTCTGCCGACGGCATTTCCCGAGTTCATGGATATTCCAGAATTCACACTGATGCCATCATGAAGATAAGTACAGCCACACTGGATCATCAGATCGAAGTGACTATCCATCACATCGCACAGAACATGCAACCATCATGCATCGTGCATTGTGCCTGGTTATATTTTGTTTCCTAACCGAACATGCTGTACACGCTACCAAGTGCCAATGAACTGTCACTTCCTCTCAAAAACACTACATATTCAAATGCTTGAACCGGGATCATGGATTAATCTCGTTTACTGGGTTTTACTACAGGATCGCATTCTGGTGTTAGCACGTATACCATGTGGGGAGCTTCTGTGATGTACAGACTCTGAAGGGGGTTCAGGGTTCAGAGTGCTCAAGTGACAAACTATTTGCGACGTGATTGTTCTTCTTTGCGAAGTCCTACAGGGTTTAACACTGGCACGGCCACCATGAGGGGATCTCCTGCACCACTCGGATGTGATCAGGGTTCAGAGCGCTCACCACAAGCTCTCGGAAAGGGCTATTTTTGCTCTACTAGTTCCAGAACATGCAATAGAGCAGGCCACAGGTCTAGGTATATAGTGACGGGCAGCCCGATGACAAATTCAAAACTTCTGACTCATCTTAAATGCCTCCATTGCTTGGGCCAATTGCTGATTCTCAAAATTTCAGTCTCGATGCTTCCAGTATTGCTGGTTTCTTCGGCGGCGAGGAAGCTATCACTGCCATGGCTACTGTGCACCTGTATAGGGGACGTAGATGGCTCGTCTGGTACAACTCCCCCAGCAGCTACACTATAGCCAAGGAGTTCGGCAGGATATCCAAGTCAAGATCTTGGAGCAGTCTTTTTCCTGGCTCCAACCACGATCCAGCTGTTGCATTCAAGCTAGATGTGAAGACTGGCCCAAAATACATGGCGTCACGCTCAGGAACTGTCATGCAACAGACAGGACACTTTTCACATCTCCCTATCACAGGGGACAGATGATGCAACACCATTTCCTCTTCCTGCCACACGAACCACTATGAATTCACACATCTCTATCGTCACTGTCCCTGAAATCGCATATCACAACCTTCTTGTACAGACCATGAGCTACCACCACGCCATCTTCGCCAGCTTCCCTATCCTGGTCAGCATCAGTACATGCATCTTTTCTGCCTTATATGCAGACTGGTACTGCTTTGTGATGATCCTCTTTGGTATTATTTCTAGTGGTGTCACATGTTTCATCATCAGCTCCGGAGTCCTCGATATCGAAACTGTCAAGAACCAGCACTGAAGTCTTGCATATAGTTTATGCATACATGTTGACTCCTAACAACATTTGTTCGGATAGCAATATAATTTGCAACTCTGATTACAGAGTAAGCATCGACCGAGGATCATTTGGCTTTGAGACTGGACAGTGTGTATTTTTCAAGGCTATGTATCCTGACATTCTCGCTGACGACTGGGTGGCAGCTGGAGCCATATCACGATTCTTGTGCAACTGAACAATGATTCCCTCATTGCGAATGGCAACATTATTTTATAGTAAGTATTGTATCATTCAGGCAGCCCTGATGTAAAGTTCATTGTCGTTGTAGCTTCAATGATGTTCAAGTGCTATCACAACAAAACTTATACTTCAGGACAGTCAACAATGTCACTATTGAGGGATTGTACTTCTCGTGAGTCATGTTCTTCTGCGAATCATAATGTACTGCTACTGACTTTATGAATATGTAGGACATTCTTTGGAGGTCGGTTTTCAGTATACTTGTCAGATTCACATTGAAGGATGACTCTTTTTCACAGGGGGTGACTCCAGCTGGGCAACACTGCAACCTGTTCATACTTATTACTGCAATATACAGATGTGGGGCAGCTCCTCTCCATCTTTACTTTCTGGACAAATGGTCAATGCTGCACTATCCTCATGTTGCAAGCTTGGAAGCATGGCATGGACGTTGTCTGCATCTGTTCTTCTCACTCTTCTCATGTATCTATAGGCTTGGATGACACATGGACACATGCTGCACGCATTATGCGCACTTGGAGCATTAGATGGCATATAGGCTGTGCGACATTATACCCATGGAAAGTACCTTGGTCCCTAGAGTACTAAAGTTCAAGGTGTCAAAGAAGTCGTCATGGTTGACGAGGGTAGCCTTGGAATTGATCGAGTGGCGCTTCAGCTTCTGAATTGGCAGTAGTCTAATGGGCAGGGTGGATGGCGAAGTACTGCAGTATTTGCTTGCGATTGAATTCTATAAAGAGAGAAATCACAGAGTGTTGCTAGTGGGAGGTAGATTGGGCTCAGCTAAATCATGTCTCAGACTGCATGATGGCGAGTGGCCACAAAGCAAGGGGTGTGCACGCAATATCGGCCATGTCAATTTGTTGCCAGCAACATGCATGATGCTTATTTTATGATGACACGGGGCTCTGGCCAGGTGTGCATGCATGTGAAACTTGTAACTGTGACATCTAATATATAAGCAGACGTTATGCATTATCGTGCAATTGGCCACCAAATATTCAAGACTTGACAGTAATCGTGACGGCTGTTGCACTGCAGCAGGCTGAAATTCGTCGTACTAGTCACGGTAAGTAGTATGATTCAACACATATACTCTGAACTGCCAAGTGCAGTACTCTCATTGCGTCCAATAGATAAATGTGGCTGGAAATTGATGTATGTAGATCTATGGTACTTAGTTAATAGGTGGAATGTCTTCTTGGTCCTCCAAATCGTCATGCTGACTTCATGCTTTCTTTTTCCCTTTGCTCTTCTTTCTCCCCTTCGTGCGTTCCGCCTTGGCGTAAGCTTTGGAAACACAATTCCAAAAAGTATGTGCGGCCCCATCTGACATGCCAATTTGTTCCTTATAAAATCCTGTGGTAAAGAAAGCTGCGGTGGGCAAATACAGTACACCACGATCTTTCAGTGTACCAATGTATTGAGGAAAGTTCATGGTAGGGTAGCGAGAGTGAGCACTCATAAGGACATCCTCGATATCTTGCGGCGGTTCATTGTCACTTGATTCATCATCACTCTCTATATAAAGGGCATACATCCGCTTGAGAGGCAGAGGAAATGTAGTATGGTGTCCTTGTTGTCTTGTACGTGTTCCATCCTGGGAGATCACCATGTCATTGACGGCGGATGAGAGATGAATATGATTATGAATTCAAATGGGTGATATGACCTCAGTAGGTACTCTCTTGAGTGATGATGCAGATCGCTCCTTACGTGTCTTCCGAATTTTGTGGAAATGTAGGGTGTTGGGTAGCGTATCACATGCGTTGTCAGGATCTTGAGTCTGGTGCTATGATCGTTCAATGAACATCATTAGTGTGCTTTGTGGCAGGCAGCAAAGCATGCACGTACCAAGTGTTTGGCCCACTCTTGCAGATCTTGTGTACACAGCAGATAGTGCGGAGTATTTGGCTGTGTAGCATCTACCCAACAGAAAGTATTATCTCCTGGATGATCCAAGCAGTGCAACTTGTTCCTGACATTGTCAAACTCTTTTGTATACAGGAAACGTGATGGTAGTCTCTGCTTGCTTGCAGAAGATGATATGCCCACCTTTCGTTGTCTTAATTTTTCTTTCAGCACAGGCGCCTGCAAGGTCATGACGATCATGTCTTACAAACCACTTGCAAGTATCAAAAATGACACGTACGGTATTGAGAATCTCAATCACAACTTTTTTCTTTTTCCTCCCAGAGCTGCTTTCCTCTTCCCTCATGGCCTTGAAGGTGCTGTCAATATCATGCACAGTTAAAAGCCGATGTGGTGGGTCTGTGCAGCATGCAGTGGATAAACGCCAGCCCAAGTGTTCATATAGCTCTGGAACATCCATCGTAGCTTTGATGGAGTCAAAGATGTCTCACTGAGAATCTGATTCGGAGTGTAATCTGTCCACATAGGTAATCAATTGGAGTCTATCCAAGGTATGCAGGGGCACTCTGAATTCGACTAGCACGACTCTACTGAGCATTCTGACATGACTCGTGCGCACTCGACTCACCTTTCTCGAGCTCAGGGGCCTGGTACTGTTGTGCGGTAACCTTTTCTACTGAGTTGAAGTGGTTGGTGATTCCTTGAGAAAGGTGCCGAACCATGTTTACATGGCTGAAGTCTTTGTCATTGGCATCAGGTAGGTTTGGACGGATACCAAGTAGAAATGCAGCTGTTTGCGTACGAGTGCGCTGACGGGCAAAGGTTGAACTTGAAAGTGAGTTAATCCTAGCTTGGGACCATGACATCCAAGTCATGATGCCTAAAAACTGCCAACTCTCCGAACTTCAAATCGCATTCAACACACCTGACTTATATCATGCTCTTTGCAAAAGCGGCAATGACTCCTCCGGGAGTCCAACGTCGAAATTGATCACAGAATGCCGTTGACCATGTTTTACAACCAATGACGACATAGCTTGGACAAAAGAGGCTCGAAAAACGATTGAGACATCTGCAGGAAGTAAGCTTACAGTATATGCCAAGATCAGGCTGGAACTTATCTCACCTGGGACTAACAGAAAAATGAAGACATGCCAGTGAGTCATATTCCATGTAAGCTGCGCATCGATGCTCACCTGTCATGCCTCACAAAGCACCACCATACTAGTAACAGCAGCACAGAACAGTGAGGACCCTAGTACGGTAAGTTGGACTTAAACATTGTGACAGCCGCATGTTTTCTGATATGGATGGTTGCACCCACCTGGTTGCAAAGTCAAGTCTGCTCGAATGATCAGAATCATGATAACTTTGGGGCTGGATGGAATCAATTTGGAAGAACACGGCCACAACTTGAGCTGAGTCGTCCCAATTATACTAGTATGTGATCGGACTGGAGTCTATTAAGATGAATGTCCAAGTCTGGCCCATGGCACATGACAATATATGGTAATAGTTCCCACAGGAACAGAACTGGCACAGGCCAGCCTGCCAAGTGGTCGTCGGGAATCTTGCAACAAATTCATGCTAGTGACTGGTCCAACAGGTAGTAATGATCATGATGTAACAGTAGTAAAGAAACCATGTACATCATTGTAGTTTGTGAGAATATGTAGTACATTGAAGCTGCTTTCATCTGACTCAGAGCTGGGGCCGCCACTATTTGAGTATTAAGATTAAGTACACCGAGTCACTGAGGTCAAGCATGCGACTCGCCTAAGCCAACTTCTACTACCCCCCACAGGTGTGAATGTCTGCGATCAGCGCAAGGTGTTGCTCTTGCGACATAGAATCATAGAGATTAATTAGCATATTGTGATATGCCTGCCTGGGGGCATTCAATTCAAAGGAGTTGTCCATAAAAATGCCAGTAGATAATTGATTTAATGCCCACGCAAATAGTGTACATGTGAGCGTCAGCAGGGCTCGTACGTTTCTTGCGCCACCGGTATAGTGCTGATAATTGAGGTCATGGAATAACAGGTGTCTCATGAAGTCCCATACTGCGGGGTGCCCAAAGGGCACCCTTACAAGTTGTCCTCCCACCTGACTCGCCATAAGAATTACAGTTGTGAAGAAAATGAGACCCAGTCACTCACATTGATCTCTCCATAAAGGAAGTTGTGATATTGAAGGAGGTTTTGGATGATGATCCCCACCTCCATTTGCATTTGCAAGGTCAACGCTTTGTGTAGTTCATAAGCCAAAACAACATGGATCCGTACAAGGCTCTTGATACTGTCCCGTAGATTCTTGACAGTATTGGCCATTATGGCTACTTGTGCTTGCACTTTGCTACCCCCTGCTCCATTTGGTGATGTCAGCTGCTCTCAGTATCAGCTATCAGTATTGAGTAGATGAGTTGTTGCACTTACGATTGTTATAAGTCAACACAGTCTGGTCGAGACTTTGTCGTGCCAAGGTTGCACTGGCTTTTGATGTCATTAGGAAGGAAATTTCGACTATCCGGGTCTTCATACATTCCCAGGCCAGCAACTGCACCCATGTCACAGCTTCAGGACCAAATATGATGTCTGTGGGTGCTGGTGGTACCACAGGAGGTATGGCAGGCAGTGGTAGGATCTGAGGTGCCACAGGCGGTGGTAGGACCTGAGGTACTACAGGTAGTGGTAGGGTCTGAGGTACCACAGGTGGTGGTATAGCCTGAGGTATCACTGTGACAAGCTGCGGTAGTGTTATCAAGGTAGAAAAGGGCACGGTGGACATCAGAGAGTGAGAAGACCCCTCACTCATGTCACCCTGATCAGTGAAAATAGGGATAGCAGGAGGTTGAAGAAACCTAGCTGGGATGGGATAAGGCATGTATCGATTTGATCGCAGTGGAGGATCGAAGCATGTGGTAGATAGACGGGAGTTCATCTCATGACTGGCTCTCTGTGAACTTCCCAAAGCCTGCGGCATCTCTGGGTCATGGGCAAAGTGACCTCCACTGGTTGCTGCAGGTGCGTCAAAAAAACCAGCCTGGTTGTAATACAACTCTGCTGCTGCTATTTCAGCATCCCAATCAAATCCACCTGACTCAGAAGCCTGAGAGTAGGGGGTAGGCTGAGATTGCCCGGTTTCTCTGTAAAAATGTGTGTAGTTGGGAGGTGCTAGTGCCATGGACAAGAAGTCGTCATCCTGATCAGCCTGTGGCAGTGGTGACTCCATTAAGCTTGTCCACCACCGCGACTGCTGCCAGTCCGAATTGTCCAGGGCATGCGCTGTGGAAGTGTCAAAGTACGTGCTTTCCATGATACCGTGACTGTGATTGTCTTTGAAGTCCTTGTCACCAAGAGTCATTTCTGGAGACCCGCCGTAGTTGGTACTCTCAGGAGTCTCAAACTGTTCATTGACACTGTGACTGAGTTGCCACTGGTGACTCATTGGAGGAATCATGGCTAGAAATTGGGCAGCCTGACTCAAACGGTAGCCTGAACTTAAAAATACGACTGCATACTCTTTAGTAGGATTCCATTGAAGGTCATGATCAAATTGACTTACGACTCCCTTTGAACAAGGCCGCCCCATTGCCTCCATAGAGAGTAATAGGGGCCATTAAACCAGAATAGTCAGATGAGTTAAATTGACCCAGATGATCAAGATAATGCAGCGACTCCATCCGATAGACTGGTGAGTTCTATGCGGCAGTCCAGGTCTAGAAACAAGCAATTAGACTGACATAATGAATCACGTTCCAAAACAGAAGTCTGAGGTGGCAGCCCAAATGTGACCCGAGCTCATCCCTCTATTGGGATTTGTGTGCCAAAGTGGCGGAACCAAAAACAGAACTTAAGAACCTAAGCCAAGCGAGTGATTTGATGGTTACATGCGAGTCTAACACACCTGCTACTCGCCCGAAAAATTTCGGTTGCCTAGAATTGTATGGGACGAACCAATCACCTGTTAGTGTACAGCATTTTACGACCCCCATCACCTCTAAAAACGCATTGAATTTTCATTGACACACACCGGGATCATGACTCATGCATTCGAAGCACCTGAGCTGCCTGCTTGAAGCCAGGAGACCTGTCTCTATGACTTCCCAGCCATGAGCCATCCAGATGTCTTCAATCATATTTCTGCTGTTCAAGTTGGTGCCCCACCGCTGAATGCTTCTGTCCATCTTCCCGCTTGCAACTAGTATCTGTCTGTCCGGTGAAAGTGCTTGTACTATGCAACCTTGCCCGACAGGAAGTCCCGTGTTATATACCAAAAAGGACAGTAATAATAATAATTGACGGGTACTTACTGCTCTGCTTGTTCCTCGCTAGTAGCAGACAACCAGGGTGGGTCTTACGTGCATAGCAAGCATGGATTCCATTGGGCTGCACAGCACTGATAGTCGATTTGTAAGGCATGGTAAGTCACACAATTCAGATTATGCTAGCGAACGTGTGAGCATCAGAAGACACGTGACGAAGTGACTCACTGTCAAATATAAAATTCATATTCATAGTCAAGCACCCAAGCTTGTTCCCCATCTTCTAGTAGTGCCGCACTTCCCACTGTGTCATGATCCGCAATACTAATCTCCATCTCTCCCACTCGAAATCAATTGAACATTTTCAGTACCTTGAACTTAAATGTTGGCTGTGCAGCCTGCAAGATAATGACAAATGGCTGCGTCTGAATGCGGTTGTTTTTAGACGTCATGTAACAAAGATGGGCTCCTTGAAGTCTTGCATAAGCTTGAAGAAGCAACTGCTAGCCTGGGGGTGATGCAACTTCTAGGAACCAGGGGACTTGTCACTCTTACGCCTGCCCTAGTACCAATATGGAGGGAATTTCAGTCCCATATGGGCAATTGTGAGCCAGTGCATCGATTGGATTTTATTGCTATCCTAGTACTTAATATGGAGAAAATATCAATCTTGTTTTGATGTTTAACAAACATCACCTGCAGTTTTTCCAGCTCTGTCGACTGGTTCATAATAATCCCCCGAGGCTGATTGTGATGTTTCTAAATAACATTGAACCATGCAGGCCGTCTGTTTCACTCCTCTCCCAATTCGCTCTATTGGACAGTCAAGTCCTACTTGTGAGATGGACACATCTTGTCAAAGGCCCATTGTCCTGGGCCAGTCTCCATTTTGTGACACTGAAGTACAACATGATGATATTAGGCAAAAAACCAAGCATTTCAAGACATCATACACTCACCACCAATCATCATCATCCAATGACACCACCAGTAGTAATTCATCGCTTGAAGACAAGCTTCGTGTACTTCCAGAGCCCCCTGCTGGCATCATGCGTAACCTGTCTCGACTTGTGACTCATGCACAAAGACAGTTCAAGCCTTATGACCTGCGCCAGGGTCATGCGCCTAATGCAATAGAGCTCTGTTTTGTTCACAGGTCACTTGGAAAATATGCTGGTGAGACTGATATGAATCTGTCCAACGTCCAAGAGGTATGTTAGCCATGTGTACCGCTTCATAATACTAAACATTATATCAGGGCAAAGAAATATTCGAACGTGGCTTGAGAGGCATGTCGCAAAAGACTATCACTCAGGCTATTGTCGCAAAGCAAGCTACTCGCGAATCCATGTGCTTGCGTGTGCTGACAACAGCCTGGGAGATTGAGTCAAATTTACAACACATGAAGCTTTTTGAATGTATTCTCGAGCAAAATGCTCTAGAATATGGCCGCAGCATCGCGGAAGCTTCATATTTCCAAAGACATTTGGTCGGAGGCAACTGGCAGGAACTCGAAGCCAGTGTTGACTTCAATGTTGGCATGCATAGTCATGATCTTGCGACATTCACTGTTGCTGACATACAGCTGGACCACATTGAGGGACTTGCACAGATGTTGTGTCTGCCAGAGGAAGATCCCCCTCAGGTTGTGAAGGGGTAGTCCACCGGTTCCGATCCCTAGGTGATGCGATTATCATATTGATTGTCTTTCCAATGCTGATCGTAATCATCAGGCAGAAAGTATGCTTTGCGTGGACGACGTCCTGTCGATTATTGTAAATATATTATGAATCTGATGTGCCTGATGACCTCCCCCCACACACACACACCAGCGCCATCATGCAACCAATAAATATTTGACTAACTTGTATGATGTGGACTATGTTGTTATAAATTATTTGATTATTGTTGTGACGCCAAGTTTCATTGAGGGAAGTCGAGTCGCTTACTACGTCTCACAGGCGTTCTTAAACTCAAGCATTGTGGGGTTGTTCCTTGGTGTCAGTACCCTTCTCTCTTGTTAGCTCCCTTTTACCAGCAAAGCAAGGGGTTACCAAGCAATCCACTTTCCCGAGCTATCCTTGGTGTGCTCACCCATCTCTTGATGCTCATGAAAAGAATTGGCAGTGAAAGCACTGGATTGGAGACAGGGAAAGTGCCAAGAATCGGATGTCGAAGGACTTGCATTGAAGTCCAATGAGTGCTATCATGATCTTTCAAAGGGTGCATTCAAATAATAACATGCACTGGTGACTTAATTATGAGTTATGTAATACTAATATTGCTGCAGGCCAATCTCCGAGTCGGAAGTCATGCATGCACTTGGCCATTGGTCCAGGTGTACACAGACCATCGAAGAACCCTCCTTAGGAAGTCGGGAATTTTCACCTTGAGCTCAGCTATTCCAAAACAGGCTCCAGAAACAGTCGAGAACTCAGAACTTATGTTCGCTTCCCGTCACGTGCCACTAGCGTCTTTACCAGGTGAGCTTGATCATTTTTCAATGCATTTTTAGGGCATTGATGCAAACGACTGGTGTTTAAAAGGCAACCTCTACAATGCTGGATTTTTTCACCTTGCTCCACTTTCAGCACCATTTTCACGTGTTGCCAGTTCTCCTGGAGGCGCCAGTCACGGATCTGAAGTGTTGTCGTGACTGGGTACTAGTATGTCTGTGGGATCCGAGAACTGCTCAGGCAACCATGGGCCTCCGGAGGTTTCCTTGTCTCTCCCAACTTCTCCTCATGCCAGGGCGAAACAAAGAATCGCTACCTTGATGGATGAGGTCGAAGTTTTGAAGCAGGATAAGGCAACAAAACAAAGGTTTGAGCTCTCTCAAATTCTCAAAGCGAAATTAACCTCCCATAGGAAAACAACTTATTACATCTCACAGGGAAGAGCAATCTGCCGTATGGTTGTTCTCTATACTCCTATAGAGGACCTGATTGCTGAAAATGATCGGCACTGCGAACATACAGATGGAGACGCCAATATTGAGTAAGTACCTGTCTCCGCTGATCATAATTGTACTTCATTCAACAAATCAGCACAGACAAGATCGCCTTCAACATGGTTACATTGAACTTACCAAGGCTCTACTGTGGATTCACAAGAAGCTGGCAAGTTTTGAACACGAGGAGTCAGAAGAGATGTTGAGAAAGGTTCTTCCGAACCGTTTTTGTCGTGCTACTTACTCATGTCCATGATTTAGCTCAAGCGTGGTGCGGATGTGGCTCATTGAGATGATACGGGTACTCTCAAAGAGCTCATTGCCTCATGGGTGAATAACGATTGTCATCCGACTCCGCTCATCAGGACCACCAACAAGCACTGTCGCGGTTTCGTGAGCGATGCATGTGGTAAACTGCTCTGCCCAGCAGAATGGCAGTGGGACGACCCAGTGTGAGTAATGGTCTTCTGTCACTGTATAATGCTGATATTTTGCGCAGAATCAGGGCTGGTATCCATGACCGTACAGCTGCTTTTATTGTGTCTGAGAATTCGTGGCCGTTGTTCATGTATCAAGATTACGATGCTGACATCAAGAATCTGGAGCGCGGGCTCATGAAGTCGAAGCTGTTAATTATGGTGAGTGGCCTGACTTTTCCAACCAATTTATCACACATTGCATCGCAGGCATTTAAAGCGATCTTTACTTCTCCCTCATCTGCCAATGAAGTCGATGGCGAAGGTGATGGCGCCGATATCATTGAGAACCACCGATGTGCCCAGCGGCAATCAGATCAAACGAAAGTCAAGACCTGTGTTGCCTCGATTATAGGCATGCAGAAGGTAACTCCTCGTGCAATCACATATACAGCTTGCCAGGTGAGTATTGATGTTTCCCTCTGACTAGTACAAAGTTGACACTGAATTTAAAGATTCGGTTTGCTCTTTCTAACATCACCTCCTGGCACACCATCAATGGAGATTTTGATTATCAGATATACTGGAGCAATATTGTAGACTTCTTTGAGAATGCCCCAGGTCCGGCTGCACAAGGAAGGGTGAACGAACTTCTTGAGTGGTGGACCAGGTGGGTAATGACTAGCTCGGCTGGACTGCTGCTAACTCGCTGAGGCCATGTGCAGAAAGGTTTCGGGAAGAACCACCGACAGGATTTGATGCCAGATGTCGTTTCGCGAATGTCTGTCAGTGCTCTTGCTACTCAGAGGCAGGAGAAGGAGGATGTTGTATTTGACTCTGATTAGGTTGCTTGAGCTTGTGTCCACTTTCCTTTAATTGTGATATGATTCCTTATTAAATAGTAGTATTAATCAAGTGAAATAAACTTGTTCCTGCACATCTGCAATCGTTGTCCCTAGCATAATTTGAATTTATATCCTTGAATATCGGAAATTCTGTAATGATCGGATTAGTACGGACAAATTTGTCAGCGCATCAGCCTGAGTGATCTGAGACTCGATTCATCATTTACTTTGACATATCTCATCAGGGACCCTGCATTTTCTAGTGTTCATGCCCATAGGACTGATGAAGCTTGACAG
This sequence comes from Suillus hirtellus, assembly GCA_016695485.1. Classification (NCBI taxonomy): domain Eukaryota; kingdom Fungi; phylum Basidiomycota; class Agaricomycetes; order Boletales; family Suillaceae; genus Suillus; species Suillus hirtellus. The sequence goes on along the minus strand of MU172299.1, from coordinate 262,266 downwards.
GATGAATTCAAGAGATACAGCAAGACCATGGCAACCTCTGTATTTTCCGATATTCATGGTGGGTTCTGCGTTATCTGATGTTCGGGCCCTTAGTGACATTTTCTAGTCTTCACGCTCATAACACAATTTAGCCTGCAGTTGGTACATTTGCCCACTTGTGTCTGTCAGGCTGAATTCAAGAAAGACAGTCACGATGTGGTGGGTTCTGCATTATCTGATGTTCGGGCCCTTAGTGACATTTTTTAGTCTCCACGCTCATAACACAATTCAGCCTGCAGTTGGTACATTTTCCCGCTTGCGTCTGTCAGGCTGAATTCAGGAAATACAGTCACGATGTGGTGGGTTCTGCATTATCTGATGTTCAGGCCCTTAGTGACATTTTCTAGTCTTCACGCTCATAATGCAATTTAGCCTGCAGTTGGTACATTTGCCCGCTTGTGTCTGTCAGGCTGAATTCAGGAAATAAAGTCACGATGTGGTGGGTTCTGCGTTACCTGAACTTCGTGCCATTGGCATCATTCTCTCTGATGTTCATGCCCTTAGTGACATTTTCTTGTCTTCACGCTCATAACACAATTCAGCCTGCAGTTGGTACATTTGCCCGCTTGTGTCTGTCAAGCTGAATTCAGGAAACACAGTCACGATGTGGTGGGTTCTGCATTATCTGAACTTCATGCCATTGTCATCATTCTCTAGTTTTCACGCTCATAGCACAATTCAGTCTGCGGTTGGTGGATTCACCCACTTGTGTTTGACAGGCTGAATCCAGGAAATTAGGCTATGCTTTGGTGGGGTTCGCACTATTGCTTGTTGAATGGTAAGTGAGATATTGTGCCGGCTCATAGCCCACTGCTGTTAAATTGGTCAAAATTTAAAGGGGATATAATTTGTTTTGTTGTTCGTGTCACTAAAACATACCTTTTCATCTCCTCAAACACTAAGGATCCTGTTGTCAGGATCAAGTTCATGAATGATTGGAGTCCCCCCAATTGATTGAATATACAATGTCAGTTGATCAACGTCGGAATATTATTCACATTTGCCAATGCTGACCATAATGCACCGACTTGCTCCATAAAGGTCATTTGCCGATTACGTGCCATGACGTTGGTTCCTGAAGGCTTCACCAGAGGAAGATTTCTCTCGAAGTGTTTTGAGTCCGGCACCAAGTTGTTAGTCTTCAGCTGCATGCTGACATTTGATATCATTCTTATCTGTTCACCGATTTACTAATGTGCAACTCGGTGTCCATCAAGAAATAAAATTTACTGTAACATACTTTGTAATATTATTTGTCCCTCATGTGATGTATTGCTGTGAGCGACGGCTGGCAAATAAAAATGCCATACGCACGACTCTACCGCCACTATCCCGTTGCAACATAAGCTTACACTTTGAACCCTCGGACAAGTCACATGCAGGTCATGGTCATTCTTAGCTAGTAACAAAATAATATTTGGGGACCGAACGCTATGTATCTGCATTACTATGAACATCACCAGCATATCTTTCACCTTCATACATCACAATCTCCTTCTTGTTCCCTTTTAACCTCGGTCTGTATTCAACTTCATGAACATGCACCGATTCGTTTTTTCTTAGATCCATCCTAGTGGAAACGCCTACTCAGCAAATAATGCTACTTCGCTGGTGTGCCTTTAAATCGGTCTTTTCTCGACAATGCCAAACATTTACATGTGAGAGCGGTCAGCAGATTTACGTAGAATGTTGTGATGCTCCAAAATATATTGCTTTAAATAGCTTTGTCATCTGTTCACCGATTCACTGATGACCCAGCTTTATCGTCGCTCGTTTGAACTTGGCGAGATCACCTTTCCTCATCCCACCATATCGCACTGTTTGGACTACCAACTCATCATCGCTATCTATTGTATGATCCTCTTCCATTATTCTAGATGTCACGCCCATCTTACTTTATTTTCAGCTCTTTTCCTGTTTGCGTTTACATAGTCTAGAAACCTATAGTTTGTAATATCATGGGATGAACGAAGTACTATTCTATATCAACATCATGGGCAATAATGACTGAAGCATATGAGGTGCCAGATATCGCGTTCAAGCCAAATTTGTCTGTCTACCATGTTTATCGTTCTCTCATGTCCTGGCAATTATTTGTTTAGACGGAGAATCATCGTCTGTTGCCGCAATACTCATTCTCGCATATCTTTCTCGAAGAACTCTCTGGAGAGGTCCGGTGATGCTATCAAACGGTTTGGAGCCTTCACCAAGCTACAGTACAATTAGTGCGTCCATTAGGAGTGGAAGTTCCTTCACTAGTCCCGCACAATCGAGTAATTTGAAGAGGTTCCCTTGCGAGCGATGTTCTTGATGCATGTAGCTTCCGAACACGCGATGCGAGTGCTAACCACTGTACATGTGATCGAGGTGCATTGGTCTATGGGGAAGCTGAAGATGTATGTGTTCGACACCTCTAGAAAAAATGGTTGAACCTCCCTTGCGGCTTAATCATAAAGTCATCCAACCTGGTTGTATCGGCGCTGTCTCAGTCATCCGTGGCAGAGCTACTTCGACCAGGCGAGAGGGTCCTAAATTTGGTCGTGACACCGTTTCCAATTTAATGGCTTCGTGCTGGACCCTAAAAGACTGCGTTAGCGAGTGAATGCGTGAACGAATGTTTCATATACCCAGGAGGAGGTAAGCTGACCGGATCAAGAACATTCCCGTCCTCTTCGTCATCTTCGAGTTCATCATCATAGACTGGCCATGGTTCCTGGTTCCTCTCCTCTTTCTAGAACCAGTTAGGACAAAGGAACAGAACAAATGGTCGGCTTCCGTAGTCTACACCGACCACATTAGCCTAGCGAATGATGCGGTCAGAAAATGAATCCAACAAAATTGTAGACGACAAACGTATGTGGCTTGTCCAAGAGGGACATCGACAACTTGCGTAGTTCCGTGTTTGGGTTCATACGCCTTTTACTTCTCCCTTGTCTGATGATGACTGAATGGAATTTAAAAAGGCCTTGCCACCAGGCAAGAGAGTCGATGGAGAGCTGTGTCCATGACGGCCATCGGAAGGTAAGGGTAATGTAGCAGGAAACTACAGCGCGAGTGTTGAGTGAACTGTAAAATAAACAAGAGAAAGATACATACATCTAATAGAACACGAAATTGATCCTTCCGACCTGGCTGTGATGAATTCGTGCGAGGAAAAGCGAAGGATTTTGCGGAGGCGAAGGGAAATGGACTGCTGCGGGTCTATTTTAGGTGGAAGCCTCTGCGACACAGGCAAGGTAGATATTGGTGCTCTGTGATGCCCGGCAGGAGGACGACGAGCTGTATTTGACTTGCAATGATAGCGATGGCTGAGTGGGGTCATGAGTAAAAGAATAAAATGCACAGATGCAGGAGGATCACCTTTTTGCGTGCAATATTCTGGAAGGGAATAGAGCGAGATACGTTTGCGGAGAATACGCGCACACAATTAATAGCCTGAACAAGGACGTCGGGTGGAATAACATCGATGCGAGATTGTTGTGGTGTAGTGATGGGTGAATTTGAAATGGTTTTGTTGTTTTTCGGCCAGAACACTGGTACATTGGACGTGGCTTCTACTACGTCACCGTTCCTCATTCTAACATCCAATGTCCGAGGAACATCCCAGATTTCCAATTTCAAGGCACATCCCCACCGATTGCAAGCTTCTTCGAGTCCGTAGAGAATCGAACTGCCCCTACCGAATCGACGCTCTCAAATGGACCAGCCATCAGTTCACCGGTATCTAAGTTCCATATTCGCATTGTTTCATCGTCAAATCTACTCACGAGCAATCTGTTGTCCATACAGATATCAATGCAGGTGATCTCCCATTAGTGTCCTTCAAATGTTCTTACAATCCCAGTTTCAACTTCACGGGCTTTTCGCTCGGCACTCACCAAATCTCCACCACCAGCGACAACCCATCAACCATCCCTTGATACTGCCACTACCCACACCATCCTCTTGTAAACATACCGCGCTGCCTCGATCTCCTTGCCCGCCTTCAGGTCCCATTTCCGAGAGGTACGATCATCAGATCCACTGATCATTCGCTGACCCATGGTGGCTACTTTCCTAGATGTAGAAGCTATGACTTACGTCTCTGCCAGTGAAACAATGAAGTAATCAAGTACGAACAAGTATTCTTTGGATGCGTTCAACGGTGCAAAGGCAAGGTTTCCTGGTGTCGATGTACTCTATGACTAACGCTAATGGTGATTTAGGAAATTGGCCCCTTGTAAAGACAGTTCATCTGTACTCAAGTCTAGATGAGATTTCGGTGTTACCGAGAAGTTGGCAGTGAAGACGTTGGAGAGCGATGAATTTCTGAATGTGAGAACAGCTGGTAGCCATCTTACATTATCATATATATACACTAACACGCCCCTTCTGGATAGCAGCTGTGCACCGTGCCCTAATTCTGTGCAACACATTTACTTCTCCCGTCCCAGCTAACAGCCATCAGTATTATTACAAGCGTCAAATCTCCTTGTCCCACCCAACTTTAGTTGTCATCATTGCTCGTTTGTTAATTCCTCTTTGGACTCAGCAAGATCACCTTCCCTCGTCCCATCACATCAAACTGCTTTGAGTACGTGTACATCTGCTTTCTTGCTTCCTTTGATCATGTCTGAACCCACAAAAGCTTCGATATTTGATACGTCCGTTCATAGAATTCAAGGTCAACATTGCCATACATTTGTATATCATAACAAATCTCCACCTGCAAGTACTAGATCCTGACGAATATCATAACCATTAAAAATCACAAGGTACATAGTGCGCAATCGAGGATGAGACAGCAAGTTGGAATATATTCCACGCAAGGAAATGTGAAAGAGAACAGGGATAAGCTGCATCAGCATCGAGGACATTCGCTCGCGTCATGGAGTTTGTCATTGGTGGTCGAAGCTTGAACACGTAAGAACGTCATAAATGGTGCAAATATGTTGTGCCATTGATATACTCACCTGTGTCATCCTTATATCAGTTGTCGGGCTTGATTTGGTGGAAGCGATATGTCGATAGAGGATTTTTGACTTCGATCCCTAAAGGCTATTCAGTAGCGCGTTACGGCCGGTGAGCAGCACTCACATCGATAATGTTGGTGATTTTTGAAATACTCAACTCACCTCTTGACTGAAGCGGACTTGAATCATCACGCTAAAACTTTGGATCAGGCTTAAAACACCTCATCGTCCATAATTAGGCTCCTTGACGTTCACTATTGATCGCCTTTGCTTTTCCGTGATGCTAAATATCTTTACAGAGAAAGGCGAATCAGAAGTGGGCGAGAGCAGTGAGACGGAACAGAGACATACTGGATCATAGTGGTCCACAGAAAAAAGGAGGTTGGCATGGGTGTATTCACGGATCGAAAAACATTCGAGACCTAGCTTATTGATAACGCAACTTGATCAACAACCTGGGAGGTGCTCATCGAGTCAGTGCTTGAATCAGTCAGCTGGTGCGTACCAAACGTGTGAGCGTGAGAGATGAACACATTGACAAGGCGACTGCTTGGAAACTAAAAGAGATCTAGGATGGACGTACTGGCGCTTGTAGAGAGAAATCAATGGCCATGCACATCATGGACTATGATGACCCCTGTGTTTGTACTTGTTTGATGTTCAGTTACGATCAATTGCAATTTTGTACTCTCACCGTTATGCACAGCTGTCAGCTGTATACCTTGGGCTTGTCAAAGAACATATCATAAAATACCTTGGTGCGTGACAGACTACATACCAGCAACTGAAGTGAATGTCCTGGACCATTAGAAATCTCATGCGCTATCGCGAGTGTTGGACCGAGGATGTGAGGCCAGTCCGTGTCACGGTGTCATACAGAAACGAAACCCGAACGACCGTAGTGTCCATACCGGTATAGAGGTATTATATGGATGTGCATTAAGCTAACTACCACTACGTCTGCTGCCGGTCGCGCCATCCTAGCGGGGTCACCTGGGTTAGCGTCAGTCGCTGAATAACATCACAGAGGTCGTCCTGTTCATGACAGCATAATTGGCTTTATCCAGAAAGCCAAGGATGAGGGAGGGGATGTTCTTATCAGAGGCGCCGGTAAGGCGGATAGTATGACTCACCTGCCACTTTTCTCATGATCCTACAGGTGATGACTCCAAAGGCTACTTCATACAGCCTACCATCATTCTAAACGAAGATCCCGAATCAATCACCATGAAAGAAGCAATATTTGGTCCTGTCATCAATGTAATGGTTTCTGTTCAAAAATGCGGTCAGATGTACTAACAACTTCTCAGGTTTATGTATACGACGACGCAAATTATGAGAAGACTCTGGAACTCATCGAAAACGTCTCGCCTCATGCACTGACTGGTTCTATGAGGGTTGCATTCAAAGTCTCTGTGATATGCGTTGACTGACAACCTCTTCTCCAGCTTTGCCGCAGACCACAAAGCCCTTCTGACTCTCGCAAACAAGCTACGCAACACTGCTGGCAACGTCTGTTACCACGAAGAATGCACTGGCGCGGTCGTGTGTCATTAGCCATTTGGAGGACGACCGAGTGAAATCAACGACAAAGCCATCTTCTACCAGTTCCTTTCGGCGAGACGCATCAAGGAGAACTTCGTGGGCCCGGAGGACTTCTAAGGCCTGTCAAACAATAATTGGTATCCACATAAAATTACTAGTAATTGACGTTGTATAGATCAAAGAATCATATCATTATTGTCTTCGATGAGAAATGTTTACGAAGGATAAATGTTAAGGTATCCTGAGGAACAAGGAAGAGCACTAGAGCAGCAAATACCAAGGCCTCAACGCGCCATCGTCATTCTAGATTTGGGAAACTTGTGCGATGCTATTGTCCACTCTGCAACCACGACGATAGCGAACAACTGGAAATTCAAGCTCGATAGCAGATATGGAATCGACATGGAATAAAATCGTACACTTGGTATTGCTACAACTGGATCATTTGCAAGTAGCGCTGGAAATATTGGTTCAGCAACTACGAGAGACAGTCAAGGTTAAGAACTCACACATCTCGGCATTTCGACCAGTTTTCTCCATGGGCCATGCGACTTAAATCAATCTCTTGCGCACGGGGTATCGTGAACACAATTCCAGGATAATAAAATGGTCGTTCTCTGGAAGGGGGTGGTACCCAGAAAAACAGCCGATGCTGGGCTCCTTTCATCCATCCGTCTTTCAGCATGACAGGGTTTGAATTAAGATGAGAGGCATCCTCGAGTAGCTCATCAGGATCTCGCAGTGCATGGCCTAAGTTTGATGCGAAGCAAATGGTGGGATGGTTCTGAGTAATGGTTGACACGGTAGTTTCGCGATCGCAAGGTGTGCTGGGGTGGATGTCCGAAGAGAATGCGGAGGGGTGGATGTCAATATGTTCCTGGAATCGCTGCTTTGTCGCTGAATTCCACACCCGGACAGTGGAATCTACTGAACCAGACACGATGCGAGTGCCATCGGGCGAGAACGAGACTGACCAAACCGAATCAGTGTGCCCTCGGAAGGGCTCACCCAATGGCAGACCCTTCGCTGCATCCCACACCCGGACAGTGGAATCTTCTGAACCAGACACGATGCGAGTGCCATCGGGCGAGAACGAGACTGAC
>MU172299.1:207467-253307 GCA_016695485.1 Suillus hirtellus | reverse complement strand
AGAATGAGACTGACCAAACCGGTTCGGTGTGCCCTCGGAAAGGTTCACCCAATGGCAGCCCCGTTGCTGCATCCCACACCCGGACAGTGGAATCTCTTGAACCAGACACGATGCGAGTGCCATCGGGCGAGAACGAGACTGACACAACCATGTCAGTGTGCCCACTGATCACAGTCTGGATAGCCGTCCAGTTCACAAGACGTCCATACATCAGACGAAGAGTGTTCGGAAATCTTGCAGCAAACTTTGTAGCTATCGTGGACTTCATGGGGGAAAATGGCAGCGCTGATACATACAGATGCGGCGTGCTGTACAAAATCATGCTAGCGAAAAGCTGGACGAATCTCTGCACATCCGTTGCAGTCGACAAGACGCTTTCATATCCAGAATGGCCCTGTGTTCGCACGTAAGCACTTCGCCTGACGCCACCAGGTGACTTTGTTCTCACCTTTAGCCACTGGGTGATGAGTGGAAGTACAGCGACTGCGCTGCTGAGTGCATTGAGGAGGCCGAGTGCTTCGATCCAGAAGAGTAGTCGCTCGTTGTTGAGGAATGATTCGATTTCTTTGGCGAGCTCCGTGTCGAAGTCTGTTGCTCGGACGTGCGTAGCCCACAATCGGCAGGAATAGGACAGGTGCGAGGAGATGTGTGTTGCGACTCTATCCGGCAGCCCGGTATCCTCATTGTTGGGGAGGTATGAAGACTTTAAATCACACATATTGAAGCGAAGGTCTTGTTCCATCACTCGAAGTGACGCAAAAGCAAGATTGCGTTGCGAGTTCGACATCTCCACAAAAAAGTCTCCGCTGGATGATTTGTTTGTCAGGAATTCGCGGAAGGATGCGTGAAGGGGTCGGATGGGGCTGGATGAGTTGGTGGTCCCGCTTAGCAGGGAACCCATGTGTGCTACCACGAGTTCCACTTCGTAACGCTCGCTTTCATCTCGAAAATGGCGCCGCATGGCATTCAGGGCGTCTAAAGAGAGCGGTTCGGCTGAGCCAAGTATTTGTCCCATCACGGAATGAAACTTCGCTAGTGTTTGCTGATAACCACCTTCTGTCATGTGTTTGTCCTTCCGCATGTTCTCTCTCAAAATGAATTCATACATGCCATACAACAAGTTTTCCTGCGCTCCATGATCGTGAGACACGACATCATTGAAACGATCAATTGCGCGTGAGCCAGTAGGGATGTCTCGGATATAGTTGCATGCAAGACGCGCCCACTCGAATAGCCCACCAGCTTTGTTAGCGAGGGCTGCGAACTGTTCGTTCCCAAGACCGGACACCTCTTTCAGCTCGTGGGACACAAAAGTACGGATGTCCTTCTTCGAGTCCTTTTTTGAAATGTCGTCCATGGATAACTGTTTAATATGTGGAGTATCCTGGAATACAGAAGTGATATCAGGGAGCGCGCGAGAGGTGACAAGAATCCGAAAGTTGGATGGGAGTTCGGTGATTTGGGGAAGACCTTCGGCCTCCAGTTTCCCGGCAAGTATGCGAAGAAGGTTACGCCGCGTCTCGACGCCGCCGCTCTCATCCAGCGCCTCGATCACAATCAAGACGGGCCCCACGCTCGACCCGGAAAACTTCTTTGACGGTTCCATCAACAGCTTGCGCCACTGCTGGATGATATCTGTCGTGTTCTTGAGCGCCTTTGTATGTCCGACTGCATTCGCCAATGTTCGCCGGAACTCCGGATCACGGTCAGCAAGGTCGCGAGCAATGGTGGAGAACACTTTTTTATGGCGCTCGTCTCCTCCAGACCGCCTGTCGAAGCAGAAACACGAACCAAGACCTCCCGAGTCATTGAACCAGTTAGCGATTGTGTGAGCGATGGCTGATTTGCCCGTGCCCGCAGGGCCAGATAGCCACAACACGCGCTGAGCAGTATCTCTACTGTCGTTGATCCATTCAGTGATCTGCGAGAGAATGGTTGTGCGCGTCTCTGGTAGGCATTGTTTCGCGGTATCTAGTCCCGCGTCTGCTGCGTAAGGCATATCACTGAGATCCAGTTTCTCACCCAGTTCGTCACCTGAAGGCGTATGAGCGGATGGAAAGTCAGAAGAACGTCCGAATTCTTACTCGTAAACTGGACAAGATCAGCTATGTCACAAAGGGCTTGGTCCCGAAATTGTTGCATAAGCTCATCCAAAGTCTTGTTGTACCGTGTAATCAGACTGTCCGTCTCCGAGACAACATTTTTCCCTAGTCTCTTCCCTGCGATAATGGCATAAGATTCACGATATGGAAAGTGCGATTGCTCGAAGACTCACAAAAGCTCTTTTTCTCCGAATAATTCCTGATGAAACGCGCGCACTCCAGAGTCTGTTGGGCAATTCGTCCAGCGATCACGTGCTGGGATGAAATCCGGCCAAGAGTGTCCTTTTGTGACATGAAGCAATAAACTTGTTCTAATTTGTCGAGAAGAGATTGTATCGATTGGTCGCGTTTTACTTGAGCGAGAATGATCTGCATAGAGTCAACAACTGCTGAACAGGAGGGCAAGACTACACGTACTTTGGATGCAGCAGACAGCATGCCCAGCACCATCTTTGCGTAAGGATGTACCTAAACGACTTGATTAGATCGCTTCCAACCAAGAAGAGCGGCCCATACATTCGCAAGTTCCTCGATGACAGTGTTGAAAATTTTGAGTGGTTGAAGATATGTGGACTGTAAATCGCCTGCGGTAGCGAGATCTTTTGGCCCATCCTCGGCTTTGGATAACGCAGAAGCGACATGTTTCCCAAGTCGTCCCGTACTTTCCACACCTTCACGGGCATCCCGAAGTTTAGCATTAACTAATTGGGAATCAGGAATATCTTCCACGCCAGGAGGGGCGTCAAGGACCTGCACGACCACCAAAATTAGAAATGAAAACTAGATCGTTTGGCGTAAATACCTTTGAAGCAGGCTCTCCGGATGCTCCTTCATTCACACCACTTAGATTTTCAGATGTGGCGGGCTTGTCGCCATCGGAAGGATGCAGACGCGACGCAGCCTTCATAGACCCTCAGACAAGTCCAAGAACAAACCGATGACTACTTACTTCGATATTCTGACTCGATGAAGCGCCTTCATAATCGGCGTTCTGGACGGTAGGGATTTGACGGCGGGAACGCTTGAAGCGTTTCTGCACAACATCAGCTGTATTCTAGCTCCTTCAGGATTCTGCAGGTCCACGTACAGAAACTTTTTTAGTCACGTTCTTCTTAACTTTCCGCAGGGCCTGACCGAGACCGCAGCCGCCACGGTGCTGGCTCTGGATGAAAGACGCGCGAGGCAGCGACGATGTCATCAGCGCTTGTCAACAGCGATGTCATTAGGGCACGTACCGAGCTCTCGCCAGCAGTTGCAGTTAGTTCTCTGGATTCATTGGCCTCTGGAGGAGGTTCCTGCATGTGGTTTTGGCTCATTGCGAACAGTCAAAGATTGGGATCAACCTGAGGAAAATGGATGCGAGAATTCGAAGGAGGGGAGAGTACTCGGTAGGACCGCAGTAAGCGCGTAAACACCCTTGACTAGTCTACAAGCCTCAAGGCAGCGCTAATCATTCACCCATGTTGAAGTTAGAGTAATGGAACGTGGTTCATGCAAGTACCAGCGAAACTTTAGCTTTGTTCATCATACAACAAGCTTGATATTCATCATGCATGGGGTGCGGGTAAGTGAATACATACATATGTATGGCACAACTCGGAAAGTTGCATCACGATCTTCAGGCTGAAATTTGGTAGTACTTAGTATGGAGCTCAGAGTAATTTGGTGTGTCCGCTGTCACAGGACTCGTGCCGAGTCAGTGTCCGAGTTTGCCCTATATAAATAAGGTGTTTACGTTTCGACCTCGGCCAGAACACCCCAATCATGTTAGAAATTGCGAACATCTGGAACTTTCCTAGATTGAAATATTGAACGCCTATTGGACAGGTTCGTCGCATTAAGATGTCTTGATCCATAACATGTAGGTATCAATGCATGTCATCCAATCTGCCAGTGAGTGTTCTCCAAAGTTTTCACAACCCCAGTCCCAACCTCACAGCCTTTCAGCCCGGCACTTTTTCAAATATCCACCACCAGTGACAATCCATCGACCATCCCTTGCACCGTAAGTGTCCTTTGAATGTTTTCACATTCCCCGTCTCAACCTCACAGGCTTTCAACTCGGCACTACTCTGATCTCCACCGGTGCTAGTGACAACCCATCGACCATCCCTTGATACCGCCACTGCTCTTACCTCATTCTCGCAAATACCCCACGAATCCTCAACCTCCTTGCCCGCCTTCAGATCCCATTGCTGAGCGGTCTTGTCCTCAAATCCGCTGACCATTCTCTGACCGTCTGGAAAATAGGATATGGACTCAATCAAGTTTCCATGACCCTTTAAGATCATTGATGGTGTCAAATTCTACCTCATTGGAGCTGCCTTCGATGTCTGCGCAGAAGCCATGGCTGCGTTTCCGTCAGCGAAATTGTGAAATAGTACGAGCAAAGTATTATTGGGGAGCGTTCAAATTTGCAAGGGTGAGGTCTTCCGTTATCAGTGCACTGTATAACTGACTCTAGCAGTGAATTTTGAAGATAGGCCTCCTGATCAAGTCAAACATTTAGAAATACAGACGAGCATTTGATGTTACCGAGAAGTTAGTGCTTTCGAAGCGAAGAACTTGAGGAGCAATGAATTCCTGCATGCGAGTGCAGCTATTGGCCTTGGACAACGCCTTGCATGTATATACCCTACCACATGGCAGCTGTGCATTTCACCCTGCATCATTGTATCCGTCGCACTTACTTTCCCTCGCTTCCTCTCACAGCCATGTAGTCACTGCCAGCGCCATGACTAAAGCGTCAAAACTGTTTCCCTTCTCCCACTCAACGATTTGCCACAAACACAAGTACTCAATCAAACTTCATCGTTGCTCGTTCATCGGTTTCGCTCTAGACACGTGAACGCTTACGAAAGCGACCTTTCAAGTTCCTCTTCCTATCATATCAGACTGTTCCGAGTACATGTACACGCTGCAATGCCAATGTTCTAGACATGGATGTTTTGCAAACTGTGTGTTTGTCTTTGACCACATCTCAACTATCTCATTTCAGAACCGTCACTTCCGATCCTCTTTGACGCTGAGATCAAGCGCTCATCTACAGAATTCAAGATTGATCTGCTGGTAGTAAACCAGAAACTTTTGTTTAGAAATACGGCGTCTGGGCCTCAGAAACCTGCAATGTGACAGCTCAACTTGCCAGCATCACATCAGCGAACCGGTGAGTTCTCGCTAGCGATTATGCTAATTGCGGTGCTCCTACATGGCCATATATATTGCTTACATTTTCGAATACAGATACATCTTGCTGCACAGCCACGATAGCACTTCATTAATCGCTCTACGTATGAGGCGCTGTTGAGCTACTGTCGGGGGAACGTTGAGAGTTCAGGGTCGTCATGAGCGGTGTTGGGGGAAAGACGCACAGGTAAGTATTCATTTCATACTTTGTACCTCGAATGCTCAGCCTCCTCCACCCAATCACGCAGTAGATCCCGCTCCCGCCAATCCCACATAGCCCTCTCCCACTACGATAGTTTTCCATCCGTACGTGATGCAGGTGAAGAATGGGTAAGTTCCACGTCGATTCACGGAATGTCTCAGATTCTTGACTTACAAGCTATCAGGTAATATTCACTGTGCCATTTGGCTTCCGGCGCTATACATTCGGTAGTCACCGCGTAACGCACCCTACAGGACTCATCGGTTCTCTGGTGGCGGCCTAAGCTCCATGCTGTCACGGTGGCACTAAATGTCGGGCAGGGGTGCACTGGTATCCGTTGATATCGGAAATCGCCACTTCGGATAAGCTCGCTCTATAATGAAGTACCAACATCGTTTCTATGAAAAGTTCGTAGGAAACTAAATACACGACGGAAGTGAATGGTAGCAAGTAATGTTCACTCGCTCAGTAAGTAAGAACATGATATTGGATTCATATCAGAAAATTTTGGTGTCTGGAGATGTACAAGATGATAAAAACACGATGGGAGAAAACAAAGTGTGCATGATATGATGATAATAACCCTACAATGCGGATAGATTTTGGGTAATGATAACAGATCCAATAAGATACATTTAAAATGCGAGAATGAGCTGGAGCGTCCAATGCCGCCAAATAATATCAATACCAAACAGAGAGTTCGTCATGAAAGGTATCACCGCTCAGGGACGAGTGTCAACCCAGTACCTATTTTGTCTGGCGATCCAGGATCAGCAGCGATGAACACGCCGTCTGGATCAAACTGTTGCTCGGCGTGCGACGAAGCATCCGAGTCAGGGCTGTCACGCCCACGATTTGACATGGGTGAAGGCGAAGTGGTGACAATTTGATCAAAAAATGTGGAATATGGGTTATCGATAGGCGACAGGAAATCTTGTTGCAGTGCGGGAGACGGACAGTCGTCCTGAGCCGTCATGTGTGTCGGTGTAGATGTCACGTTCTCGGCAAAAAAGGTATATACATAGGATTGTGCATGCTGCAGAGGTGATGAGTGCGCATGCCAATACCTAGGACCTTCAGGAATCAGAGGGCCCGAAGGGTGATGCCGAGAAGCAAAGAGACCCTCTGCTGCAGCCTGGCATGGTTTATACCTAGACCCTAACGGATTTCCGCTGAAATTGCAGTCAGATGTGTTGTAAGTCGTCTGTAGAATGTGTGGCTCACCAAATAGCACATCCAACTCCTTCACGAAGACATCCGCATGCACTGCGAACCATTCGGATAACCGCGGCACGCTCAAAGTATGATGTGTCTAATGGAACGACAGCAGATGTTGCATCGTTCCTAGCTATCCACACACCAGTGTTACCCCGGCGCGAAGCTCGCATATGAACGACAGCGCCACATCCATTGGTTTGCCATCTGGATGACTGATAGCCGCTCGGAGGCGGTGGCGGTGGATATGACGGAAGCGGCGACAGAACATCGGTCGAGGGCCTGTTTAAACACGGCCGCTCGTCGTCCCCACCACAAAATAATATGTGGCAATATGGGTCTGGCCCTACTGCAGCAACTGAGTCCGTCTGCGGCGACAGCGGCGCATCGTAGCTTTGCTCCCAATTCTGGCTTGACTCTTCGTCATCGCTAGGAGATTCAATCCATGATGGTGACCTTTCCACCCTCACTCCTGGCCATGGCGGAGTGACGCGTCCAGCTTCTGCACGCTGGGCGTTGACGACATTATGATCAAGTCGCATTGCGCCTCTTCTCCGCAATCTGGATGCTTCGCCGCTGCGAACAAGATCCGATAGGACGATGGAATCATCCACATCTGTTGGTACCAAGTGTTCTGAAGATTCCACATCATTACTCTGTGATTCTCGCCTGTAGAGCTGGGGCATGATGAAAGATTCAGAATCGGAAGGTAATGTGATGTGTCGTCTCGATCCAAGGGCACATACGGTTACGTCAGCTATTAATATTTCAACAACCCCCCATAAGGGGGTCACAATCTACTCTAGAAAACATTTTTCGAAATCACCATCGCCATTGCATCTAGCATAGATTTGGCTATCCACGAATGCTTCCAGCCCACATAATCCGTCACCCGCGCCGCAGAACGCCAAAGGCTGGATTTCATCATTGATGAGAATTCGAATAAAATCTCTTGGTATCCCCGCCTCGAAACACTGCATCTTTTCCGTAATCATCCGCCCAGAGAAAGGCACAAGACGAGAAACTACCCATGTCGATTGCGGGCTAACCTCCGTGGGGCTAGGAGGATGTGTCTGGGGGAACAGTCCAAGTGCACTATATATGGCAACCATCTCATCGTCGTGAGAGAAGTCAGCGTAGACCGTTCTATCGAGTGGGAACGTGATCGGTGATGAGTCAAGAGTCGAGTTGGTTTGCGTGTGATCTTCGACAGGTCTCCCCTGAAGACGCGCAAGAAGCTCGTTCACGTAGCCGACACCTTGCACACGGCCCAGAGGATTTCCGTACCTTGTCACAGTTGCAGTGTGAGCGTCAAAATGATTTGTTGATGAGATACTCACCCTGTCATGTAGTATTTCTGCAGGTCTTGATAATGTTCATAGGCTTGGAACTCCTGTAGAGAGAAGAGATCACAAAATTGGCTTTCTTTCTCCTCAGATACAGTCTCGAATGCACACAACGACATTAGCTCGGGAATGTCCTGGCTGAGAATCTCAGCTCCAACAGCAGCTGTATTGAGGCGATCTACGATCGAAGCTGAGAATATATCTCGCCACGTGTTCGCTTCAGTTTTTGATGCTCGGGAGTTGGGACACATGCTGTTCTTCAAGGTATTGTTCGACTAGAAGAAAGACCGTAGATGAGCAATCGGCAGATTCAGTTTGATGAATATGGATCCTACTGTCTCTGTTTCGGATATTATGACTGAGACTGATGGATGATAGAGCTGTCGACTTGCATCGGCAAAACCTGGAATTGCAATGGTCGAGAAAAGTTTCATACTTCAACTGTATGCTTACCTGCAGTCCAATTAACAGCAGACATCACTACGCGATCTCCTCCAGACGCTCTGACAAAGGGTAACATATGATCGTCAACAAGATGGCTGTACCGATGGTATGTTTCTGCACCGGAATGAAATGACCTAAACGTGATCCTTAAGCATCGACATGGTTAGAAGCTTGTAATGTTAATCCTACTGTGTGGAGCCTAAGGGCACAAGGTCAGCTACACCAAGGTGCCATTGGTATGAACGAAGAAATTCCAGCTTCGGGTCGACATATTTGGAAGCGTTCAACAATTTCTGCAAACTCTTTTGGATTCTCTTAGAGGCGCTGCTGGTCGGATAACGTGCCCCATGGCGCTGAAGCTGTTGATGCTTTAAGCAAAGAGCTGGTGGTCACTGGCGGCCGGGGTCTACTTACAATGTTGACCTGGAGTGATACGAATAGTGGTTATCGAAGACTGGCCGCATCTATGACAAGTGTACTTGCCTGGGTTATACTACATCCATTGGGAGGCTGCTGGTACTCTTCGACAGGATAGTAAGGAGTGTACGGCCCCCAAAATTGCTGTGACTCGCTGAAAAAAATACGACTGTTGATTTCGGATGCAAGTCGCGGAACAAGGTCGAAATAATGTCCGGATAGCAACACTGTGATAAAGAGTGCGAGCAGGATTGAAATTGCTTTCCTGATTGGAAAAGAACTAGGGGGTAGGCGATAATATGTTAGACCAGAGTCATCATAGACTGCAGCAGGCTTGCCGGAACTATTAGACAACGGAAGGACGAGCAGGTGCTCAGAGTTTTTGACCATGATAGCCCGTCGAAAGAAGCCTCGAGGCCTGTAGGACAGTCAATTATAAGTATGTACAGACTACCGAGCAGCGGCCCGCACGAACGTTTATGTGGGCTATATTTAGCCACACCCGGCATTGATAGTGTTGCCGCGAAGCGAACTGAAGCGAACTGACACACCGAAGCGAATTTGAAGCGAAGTCACCTCGAAGTCACTCCGGCAACACGGCATCCACGTGTGCCAAGGGCCAAAAGCACGCAAAGATGGGTGAGCATGTAGCAGAGTCACTAACTCAGCCTTGCAGTGACGCGGTGCTCTGCGAATAGTCTGTTTTTTATGTTGGTTTTTCTAGCTTGCAAGTGTGATTTGACATGGTACACTCCCTACAAATTCCTCCCTCTCATACTTAACGAAATGATAAACTTAGGCGGTATTTCACGACACTCGACTCGTCCGTGGTCATATAAGCCAGGCTGGTCCCGAGCCTAGTCAAAGTATAATGATTCAATATTGTGCGTCTCGAGATAAGAAACCATCGGGGTAAATGTCAATCTCTGGAATAGAGCATCACTGATTCACGGTTAGATATTATCGGGATTCGGCGTAGACTACAGTAGCGTGGAAAAAGTTCGCTGTGAGTGACGACGAGCTCTGTTCGTCTTTCATTCCACATTATGCATCACGCGCACGCGTCACCAGGATATCAAATCTTTCAACTGAAGACCTTTGCTAAATTCCATTCCACGGTCTTTGATAATTTTGGTTTGCATGATGCGGTAGTGTGGTTGCAGCCGATTTGTGCTCATCTTTCTGAACTCAACGATCCATTCACTTTCGAAGAAGAAAACAGCAGTCATTATCTCTCCGGTTGACGAACTCCGACCCCTTGCTACACATCCTACATTCAAAATGTAAAGTCACAGGGACCTGACGACCGTCTTGGAAGTATACTGCTAGCTGGAAGTTGACCTTCGAAAAGAGAACGAACGACTACGTATTTTCGTTCGCCTATGGTCTGTCCATCCTGTCAGGGCCAAGTTCTTTATAGACGATGGATTTCAGTGCTGCATAATCGGTGGGAGCGCAATTCAGCCACTCGGTGATGATCACGGTCATCGCAAATTGTGCCTTGCCACATGAGGCTTGTGTTATGCCAGATCAGTGTTGTGCAACTTCATCCTTACCCACAAACTTGAGTGCATCTAATTTGGAGCGATCACCCTGGCTCCGATGCAACAAACTAGAAACTACACATCATCCTGTCGTGAAAAACTTGCCGAGATCACCGAGTTCTCTAATCTTTATTTACTGACCCTTTCCATCCCAGTGTTCCTTTTATGCTTACCTGCGTCGTCCTGCCGGACGGCACTTTGAGTATGTGTCACGATGTGCCGCGTCAACCACATATATCCAAAGAAAAAGATGCGAATGACGACATATGGTCTATGACCCGAAAAGACTTCCTCTGACGCCAAAACTTTGGTGAGTTGCATGAAGCTCCAAGCGCTAGCACTCGCTCAAATTTACATACCAGTGATCTTCTGTATGGCTATCTTCATTCATCTAGGGGAGACCATTTTGCAGGTTATACTAATGGTGGGATCAACTTGACTCCCTAGTGATCGTACAGACGCCGCCGCTATGCAGAATAAGGCTTATCTATGATAGAACACAAGGTTCAGCGCCTATAAGCATCAGATTCTATGGATATAAACCGACTAGTGAGCTCGTTTATAGATCGTCTTTTTTGTTTCACTCAGCTTCCCTTGTTGCTTAACAACCTCTTTATCTTCTACAGAACCTCTGAGGTTCATTAATAGCAAGTCATGTCCGCTACTACCACGGAACGAGCGCAGAACGCATTGTATAATGCCTTAACAAGTTCTAAATCGACGTCGGCTAGAATACTAAAAAATGTGGACCAGGCCGGTTCGTCGCTGTCACTCAATCCACCGACTTAATAACCAGATATTCGTGTCCTCGTATAGGGAACTTAATCTCCAAGGCCAATGAAGAAATTGAATCAGCGCGCACAATATATGATGACAATGCTGCAGTCATCCAGCAGTCCTCAGCTGACCAGATGGTTGCGGACCTCCTGAAGAAGAACATGGGCGGCTTTTTCGGAGAGGCAAAGAAGGTGATGGATGCCCTGGATACTTTGCAACAGATCCATCCCTTTGTCAGCGGTGAGTATTCGACTTGTCGATATTACTACCTAGACTAACATAACTTGCAGTGGCTATAATTGCTTTCAAGGCTGTCGTAAATTTTGAAATAAGGAGAAGAGAGAACGATCGTACAGTTTGTTTGATGCTTGCAAAGGCATTCGATATGATGAATATGCTTCTTCAGTTCGTTGGTTAATGCCCACTCAAAATAAATTTCGCTGATTCGATCCGTTGATAGACTCAAGGACACTAGAGACCCGGACATCGTTGGACCTCGCGGCACTATTCGGGGCAGACTGGATGGTGTCTTGGATAAAATGAAGCACAATGTCGAGGATTGCGGAAATGCCATCGACAAATACTACAAGTCGAAGTTCGTCGGTCAGTTGATCTCAGATTCTTAGATTTCCCGCCAGATTGAGAATTGCATCATTAGTGAAATTCTTTAGATCATCTCATTGGGCGGATAAGTTCCTCGCCATTAGCGGGAACTTTTCCCAATGTATGCAGGAACTTCGGGACGCCTTGGCTATCAGGACGGCGTTGGGAGTCGACACTGCGATCAAAAAGCTGGAGGATCTCACCAAGATGCTAACTGAACGCGAAGCGAAAATCGCGAAAGGAGAGAAATTTCACGGTGCAATGGCTCAATATTTTGAAACTGAACGCGAGAAGAGGTTTGCGAAAGAAGTGATCATGCGCGGTGGAATGGATCCAGGTTTCGAAAGCGAAGACAAATTGACAGAGCTAGTGAAATTCGCCAAGCAACAGGAAGCACAGATTCAAGCACGCTCTGATGCTCCGTCCAAAGATGTCAACAAGTCTCCTTCACAAACCCCATCGGCAAATGGATCGGTTGCGGAGCAGTACCGCCTTGATGCGTCGCTGCTTCACGAATTGCGCACTCCTGTAGTCAGCTTACTCGACGAGAATCGCGCGCTCTTCATGTTCAAGCTCGATAAACAGACAGCCGACATCAAAGATGCCATCAAGGATTCTGAAACGCGCATTATGTCGGCTCTCGGCGGCAAATTTAAACGGGTCAAGGATCCAGTAAGGATTAAGAAACTCGACCCTATGCATCGCTAACTTGGTCATTTTCACCAGCACCTTCAATTTATCTGGAAAGAGATGGTACGTCTTTGTGTAGGCGTGATCGAAGCGCATACTTACTATCATCTTCAAGAAATGGTCAACAAGCGTCAAGATACTATACTTCATCGCAGAACTCCATGACTATTTCACGCAGCGTTTCTCCAACCTGCATAATGATGCTCCACGCCCAAAAGTGACATCAAGCGCATCCCACACTCAGTCTCCTCCAGTCGACCCTACAGACGAGTGGTGCTTGAAATATCTATCAGTTTTCTACATTTCGAGTTTATCCGAAGTCTTCGACGAGGACGCAAATGGCTTGATCAGTGTAAGGGAGGTTAATACCTTTACTTCCGCGATACTTCCGGGCTTGAGTGTACCTCAAGCTCTTGCATACTGGGCTGCAGGTGAGTATTCTAGTCATTGTCGTCAGGTCGAACTTGGAGCGTTTACGTCAGCAAAGGTTGGAGAGTGGATAGCCAACATTACCACACACGAATTGAACAAGTCTTGCACAGCATGGTTCATGCGCAAGCAGACGTACTGCCGGTAAACAGGAGGTGTATCGCCTTGTACTTGGATTCAGATGTTATTCAAGGTTTGGCGCTTTTCTCACCTCTGAATGCGGTTATTTACACATGCGAACAGGCATCAAACGGCTCGTGCGCTCTCTTGCAGAGCTTGGTCCAGAGGACTCAGACTTGAATCTCACGCAATTGTCTGATAGATATCGCAACGTTCAGGAGAAGGACTTGGTGAAAAGACTTGACTCTGTAAAGTATGAAATCGACTCCAAAGAGTCCTTCAAACTTTTCGGATCCGATCGCATCGAAAATGTGAGTCATCGTCCACTCAACATTTGTACCGAATGCTCACATGAATGTTTGTTCAGTTCTTGCTACCGGTGCTTTACCTCGTTACGAGGAGGCATCTACAAATCATGAAACTCGCCAAGACAGTCATTCTGGTGGATAGAGAGTTTGAATGTGCAACTCAAACGATAGCCAATATATTGGAAGCGGTTGATCTGCGTGTTGAACAACTGGCAGGTGCGCTCCCAAACTCACGGTTGTGATGCACTTTTCCTTCTACTACAACAGAATCATTTCGCCAGCAAGGAACAGATGCAAAAGCGAGGTTCACGTGGTATGCACACGGCTTGGTGCGTAGAGACAGCAACAGTATATTTGTTTCCAGTCCCTGACGCGCTGCAATCATAGTACAACTGGTGGTACAGCCCAGAACGAACTGCAGACGACGCTGAATATTGGGAAGCCCACGATTTCGAACTTGACGACACTGAGCTGGAGATTGATACGACAGCGTTGAAACTTGGTCCCTTCAGTCTGACAGTGGACCAGGAACTGCCAGAAAGGCCTGTGGAGCTCGTCGCATACACCCTCGGCCAGCAGCCTGAAGATCCCAAGGACGAATATATTCGTTTGTGGTGCTTGAATAAGCTCCACAATAAGAGAAAGTCGTTTCCTTTGGAAATCTCACCTTACCTATCGCCCGAGCAACAACAAAGGTTCAAATCCCTGTCCAAAGGGCTGCCTGAATCAGATGTCCAGCGCTGGAGTTCATTAGCTGAACTTGAGATACGCAAACGATTGTTTGAGTGAGTCCAACTTATGTTAGCTATTATTCTTCTATCATCTACTTATCTGGTGTTCAGGTGCTGCTGCGACGCATGTCACTCCCTTATTACCGATGTATATTACCGTTGCATAGACTGCGAGGATGGTGAGTGCGATCAAAATGTCTGGTGCGCAATACGACTGATCACATCTAGATGGATATGATTTGTGTTCGGAATGCCAATCTCTACCGATCTCAAAACACAAATATCCATCAGACCACAAGGCGACGCACAACTTACTTGTTTTCCGCATGGTGCTACCTTACAGTCGCTGCAGTCGGGTTCGGTGGCATGCCAAGAATTTCTTATCTGAGATTCTGCCCACCACAACGCCCCCGGAAGACATATGCCAAACGCAATCAGATGGACTTGAACTTCCGCATCCGACAGAAGCCACTCGAGCAGATGATTCTTGCACCTCTGTCGATTTGCAGGGAGGTGGTGAGAAGCTCAATGAGAGTATGGCAGTAGCATTCGAGAGGATACTTGGTACCTCAGCCGTGAATGAAGATGCCTATTCTTGTGCTGAATGCGACGTCAAAATGAAGGGCATTTTTTATGTATGCTTTAACTGCGGAGGTCAGATTTTCATACGTCTTACGAGACACAAAGCTTGACAATTATTACAGAAAGCCATTCCCCCATTGCCCTATGCGGCGATTGTGCATTTCACGATGTGTTCAACGTGGCCACAGATCACCACCCTTACAAACACTGGCTGGTCAAGATTAAAGACCGGGTCCAAGATACAGGCATCGAACCCTCAGATGAACCTTTGGTTAATGTGGACGAGACTACTTCGCTTTCCTTACGAGTCGATAAGCTGGCTGCGATGGTGGAATCTCGCTTCGTAGGACAGGATCTCCGGCTTAGTGCACTTGTGAAACAGGTTGAACAGCTCGTGCATAGCATAGCTGTGTTGACGGGCAAAGCAGAGCTTCATTCTGAATCTGTTACTGTTTGATTGGCTCATAATTTGACAGATTGTTGTATTTGATTCTCGCTGTCTCACTAACCATGTACTACTATATATCGATCTCGACCAGCACCGAATTGCTATACGTCCTTCGTGCGAGCGTGCCGCTGTACCCGCTCAACTACCATATGCGTGACCCACATCATACTGATAGCAAGACGAGGCTCAGACGTAATAACCAAATACAACTTCGTCTAATAAATCATCTATTCTGGCATGCAAGTAACCGGCTACGACACCAGCCTCCAATACAATACGAGTTATAATCAGCGGTGTTCGCTGTTGAACATTATAGTTTAGCGTCACCGTCCTTGCGCTCATTCTGGCCACTTTGGCGCCCTGCATTCTCCTTTTCTCTACCGCTCTTGTCCCACTCAATCATATCAGGCCTGGAGTTCAGCTCCTGTGGTGTATGCATGATAGACTCAGCCATTACATTCGCATCAATGCCCTCGCCCTCGCACGCCAGCCGCAGTGGATTCGAAGGCGTGAGGAGCGCACATGTGATCTGCTGAGCCTGCGCAGGCGCATTTGGCGGCTGCAGCTCAAAGTCTGGAGCGCGTCTGTACCCCAAGATAGCAACGTAGATTAATATGCTCCTAATATCAGTGTAAATATTTGTGGAGTCGTTATTTTATAAGCGCACGCAGTAAGCCCAAACACAGGTTTCACGCCGTCTGCTTCGCGTCCGGTGAGGAAGCTATGCATGCGGATTCGACCGCCTCCGCTCCATTCCCACTCTGCCGTCGTGTGGTAGGGTATCGAAGGATCTGGAATACGGTAAGGGTGGAAAGGGAAAGATGACGCGAGGAAGGAAGCGAGCGGTTGTGAGAATATCGAGGTCACCTCCGACTCGTTGAGACTAGGCTATGACCCAAGAAAGTTAGAACATCTAATGATACCCCCAACATAAGTTCAATATACCTGCATAGTGTTGTCGAGAATGAGCACCACAACCCTAGACAACTGTGTCAGTCCGCGCCAAACACCAGCGGCACACTCACGGAGTCACTACCATCTGATTACCAGCAAGAAAGGGCTCCATCACACACAGCAAGGGCACTCGTTCCCGGTCTGGAATAAGCCCAATCTAGAGTGGGATTTACCTCTAACATCAGTGCTAGTATAAGAACCCGTGTGATTACACAGTTCTGTACCTCCTCAAAGGTCTCGCGCCTCTGCAAACAGACAAGTCAGACCAAGGTTCACAAAGGAATTCCATACGGGTACCGCAGTATCCTCAGCAGTAATATCTTGGGGCTCCACCTTTCCCCCCGGAAGTGCAGTATCACCCGCATACTGCCTCAAGCTAGCTGACCGCCTTTAAATGGTATTTCAGTCACAAACAGGACGCAACTAACCAGGAGCTCACCGACTTAGTAACACATACAGGTCCCCCGCACGACCGATAAACAATGGAACCAGGACCGCTGCGCTCTGACTCCGAGGGAACTTGACCTGTGTATGTCGTGCACGGTAATTCAAGAGATTCTCGATGCATCTAAGTACCATCACCATGCACAGCTCCAGTATTCCAGCATGGTCCAAGTAGTCAGGACGTACTGTTTTGACTCCTCTTTCAATGTAGGAAGCGCAGCCTCAAAAAGCTCGACGGTTGGTTTGGAAAATGTACGGACATAATATGGCTGGCGATGAGCAGATGCGGATTCATCTGTAGGCATCTTGGGTAACAGGAAAAGGTAGTAGTTCTCTATCACAGTGTGCTGATGTTCGAAAGTGTGGTGTGAGTTACTTTCGCCTATGGACATGACTGAAGTGGAACATTGAACGTAACGCTGTAATGACTCTGCAATGAACAAGAGTCACGTTCTTCACGACGTCAATTTAAGAGAAAGAGTGTATTGGAGACCTAATTATGTAGGTTAAAGTCTATAGTACGTACGAGTGCATAGTCCAAGAAGGATGATACAACGATGCAGTGATAATTCTCAGGACGAGCGGCAATGTCCATATATGCGACCAAACGATTGTCTGAAATAGAATGAAATACGATGATGAGGGAATGTTCAAGGCGCGTTGGCGCCGTTCGTGAAGTAAGGAATATTATGAAGATCACGCAATAGAAATGTTGCTTCCTCTATGACTGCGACAGAATCTTGTCAATCGACTCGTTCAAAAAGTCTTTCCGGGATGTAAGATCGGCTTTGGGGAACTTAGCCATGATCGCCTCACGAGCGGTCCTGCAAACAATCAGTACCGGATGGTAAAAGAACAATACATGTCATACTTTTTCGTGACTGTCATCAAATCTTGCGTGCTGAGATAGTTCCGTAGAGAATTGAAGAGGTCGTCGTCGGTAGGATTGGGGTTAAAGCTCGGACCAGCGAATGGATTGACGGATGTCGCCATGGAGAACATCGACAGGGGCCGTGCATCTCCTCCGATCGCAGGTAGCGTGCCGAAGCCGCCCGTCTGAGAGCCTCCCGTCATCATAGGCATGTTCATCATCATTGCACCTTGAGGCATCCCACCGTATACACTGCCAGAGTGCTGGTACCCCAGAGGCGGAATCATAGGCATGTGTCCATAGTCCGAACCATGTACTGAACCTGCTCCACCGCTGAACGGCATAAATGGCATCTGTGGAATGCTGTACTGCGGTACGGATGGCTGCCGTCCGTCATGCATTGACCCTTGTCGAGAACCATGGCTGATATGAGAGGGGGGACCGCGGTTGTTGGTATTTGAGTTGTTCTTGGTCATGTTCGTATCTCGATAGTAATCGCCGGTGAGAGACGGACGGAAGCTTTGCGGAGACCCCTGGCGAGAAGGACGATTGGAACGAGGTTTGGTTAGGCCTGTCTCATCAGAACGATGTGATCCATTTTCCCAAGCTTCTGCCTCGTAGTCTGGGAAATCATCTGTGAGCTGAAGAGATGTGAATAAGTATCGAGATCACTTACCACTGAACTTCTTCAACGGAATCATTGACTCGTCGAACCGCTCATCCTCTTTCATGACAACCTTCTTGTTACCTCCGTCACCAATGACAATACGCGTATTTCCCCAGGAGAAATCGTCCATGCACCAGAATGAATAGATGGGTAGGAAGAAACTGTACACTGGATATCTGCAACAAAGGTAAATACGCATGGCAATGCTGCACACGAGATACTCACGAGAGGAGGTAGACTACCATCCATCCTACCAACATGAATTCACGTTTAATGATGAAGATCAAAGCCTGTGATACACAGTAAGTTAAGTCCTGTGAAATAGCAGACGACTTACCTGTAAACCATATGTGATACCCAACATGATGATAGAAATTAATGGCAGAGCCGCATTGCCAGTAGCAACGACAACGATAAGATAAGCCAACTGTTGGAATAATATGATGAGAAATGCATGTCAAATTCGATACAACTGAGACTCACATAAACAACCGTGGCTGGCAGAATCTAGAAGAAAATCTAGGTCAAGAACTACGGATGCAAAGATGCGACACTCACAATGGTGCCCAAGAGATCAATGAAAACGAAGAACCTCATCGAAAAACAGCAAAACCCGCAAAGCTCGGGTAAAACCACCAGCTCGCACAAATTATGGATTGTAGAATTGATCCACCGTCTCCGCTGTGAGAACAGAACACGCCAAGATTCAGGGGCCATAGTATGTGCGACTGCATCCGGAATGAACTTGGTCTTAAACGTGGGAAAGTGCTTTAGGAGGAGCGTCGTTAGGAAACGATCTTCACCAAGAGAGAACAGGTTCTTTTTGTGAAGCGTATCTATGTTTCCCTCGGCGTACTCGTCAATGATACGGTTGGAGATGATGATAGGCCGACCCTTGTCTGCAGTGCGGATACGGTAGAGCGAGAAACATCCAGGAAGACATGACACTGAACCGAACAGACTCTCGAAGGCCTTTGACAAATGGTGAGAGATATAGTACTCGTATACCTATATTCGATGTCAACTCGAGCAACAGTAGAGGTAAAGGGGTAAACAAACCTGAATCATCGTCCACCATGAACCCTCCTCATTCGTGAGCTTGGTCTCGCCACAGATACCAATGATACTTGAGTCGTCTGCAGCAGACGCAACCAGTCGATTCAGAGATTCGGACGTTACTTGCTGCAAAGCACATCAGCGTAAGTGAAGGATTCAAGACGATGAACTCACTGTATCAGCGTCGACAGTGAAAATGTACTCGTAGAAAGCAGGATCAATACCAATAACATTCCTCATCTGGTGGTAAATCTCGAGCTCGAGAGGCGACATCGGCGCATCGAAGTGGACGCGGTTCAAGTAGTGCATGAGGAGAATTTGACTATCACGCTTGCCCCTGTTTCCAGGTTTCGAACGCTCAGTAGGCTTGCCGACTTTCACAACCACCATGTACCTGTAAATCAACTCTCAGACTCGCACTAGAGTAGAAAAGGGACAGACACTCACGGAACAACATGGCCCTCGAATTCGTACAAGCCCGAGTATACCTTGCCATAATTGAGCTGTTTTGAGCCCTCACCGATCGACTTGAACAATAAAGGCTCAGGATCAAGCTTAGGGTCCACGCCAAGGATATCTAACACAATACGAGGAGTCGTGCGGTCGTTACCACTGCCGATGATGTTACCGTCGCAGATGATGAAGAGCAGTTTCCGCTTGTCATCATAGTTCAACGACGCCAAGGAATCGATTGTCCGGCGTAGAGAATCCTCGCCCTCCGTGTAACAAGGGATCTGACAAAGGATGAACTTGTCCTGCATCTCAGGCGACCGCTTGGGAGACAGTTGAAGTGCGGACAGGACTGGGAGGAATATCATCAATCGAATGACGACCAGCTGAAAGAGAGGGACATACACTTGAGCACGATAGACGCGCACAGGATACTCGTAAACACCAATAACAGGTAGTTCTGAACAAGACACCTAGGTGTATCCCGGAAATCAGTTTCGCCGAGATAGAACATATTCTTGAGACAGTTGACGTTGGCTGCCGCCGTGTCAGAATCGAGACCTGCAAGAGCAGTATTAAGCGGCTTCGTAATGTCCTGCCCAGCTTGCTGTTTGAAGACATCTGTCACGTCTGTGCTCAGGAATTGGTAGAGACTCGTTGCGCCTTGGTTTATCGTCACGGTGTTCACATAGTCAGTCAAGTCATATATGCCACTTTCCCAGATAGCCCAGATACTAGAAGTCGTGTAAGTAACCAGCTAGGTTATCAACATGCAAGCATACCGTTGGATGGTCTGGTCCTCAGCTTGTGCAGCAATTTCCTTGGGAGTCCAGACTAAAGGCCCCTTGTGGTAATTCTTCATCTTCGGCTGGAATGTTGCAGTGTACCAACCCGCATTGTCAAGTGCAGTTCCCTGGGTACTCTCTGCAGAGCCAGACATATGCATGGCAAGCGGCACAACAGGGGTAAAGTTCTTGTACACAAGTTGCACTGAGGTCTGAGTGACGAGGCCCGGGCAGGCCAGCGTAAGCGGTGGAGGAAAGTAGTTTGTCAAGTCTTGCCCTACAAGCTCCTCGAGGTCGCTTGCCGAGTTACTGGCAATACCTGATATATCGCTATGGTCACCGTGGATGAAGTTCGACATGTCATAAACCTGCCCTTGCACCGAAACCCACCAGTCACTGTTTCCAGTGTGCTCCGAGACCTCCGTTGGTGACCACGCCTTGTCGAAGTCAGGGCACAAAAGCCGCCCGAACTCGACGATGTAGAAGATCACGAGCGCGTTCATGAGAAAAATAAGAAGGAAAATTGTGAGTTTTTCGCGCCAAGCGAGCCGGATATCTGGGCGTTTCATGCGGCCTACATAGCGAAGGACGAAAGAAGGTATCCAGCCAGTGAGGCCCCAGACTAGGAAAAGCCACCATCGGCGTGAGGTACTCGAAGGAACTTCTTCGACTGCGGTTGGGGCTTTGTTGACGATCATCTCACCCTCTTTGGACACGGGAGGCGACCCCATGCCAGGGCTTCCGCCTTTCTTGTCCCACTCAGATGATGATTCAGCATCATTGTCGTCATAGGCAGGGATTCCCAAGGCAGGGGAAGGTAACCCGGCGTTTCCGTACGGCGCCAAACGATTGGGATCCTGGTATCGCGACCCTCCACTGCTTGCCCGAGCGGCCAACAAATTATCCCTGCTCTCGTTAGCGTATCCTCCATGGGCAACATCTGCTTGGGTGAAGTCCGTAACATCATCTCCAGCAACACTCTCCTCATCGTCATCCTCCTCTCCAGACCGCCTCTGTTGTTCTTTCTCAGCAGCCCGTACAACATCTTCCACGGTCTTCCATGCGCCGTACGACAACCAGATACTCCGATGACCCACGACATAATCTGACCCCTCATTCCATCCATTGCTTGCTGCGCACTGACGGATCCGCTCCATCTCCGACCCCCGCATCGTGGGCACATAGCGGTCGCAGAACGCGGTCTGCTCAAAGTCTGCGACGAACTCAATACTCCTGCGTGCAACGATATCAGGTATAAGCATCGACCGGACCTGCGCCTTGACCCGGCGCTTGTCAAAGGAGTTTGGTGAATTGGAATCATTCGGTCGAATACATGATACGGTCCAAAGATGGGTATGGTCGAGCGAGGCGATGATCTCGGAAAGGGTATGGTTAAGCTGGGTAGTAACGGGGTATATCTTGGACGCATCAAGACGTGCATGATCCTCGCTTGCCGGAGGTGCTGAGCCATCGGGAGAAGCGATGGGGGTGGGTGAGCGAAGTGGGCGAGATGATACTTGGGCTTGTACAATGATAGCCTCGTCCTTAGAATGTCTTTCCGCTGCAAGAGAAGGGCCGGAGACAAGCTTCGACATGAATGCGTCAGAGGAATTGCGTAGAAGGGTCACAAACGCAGAATCGAGTAGGTCGGAGTCCTTCTCAACGAAATTTGTAACATCGTATGAGCAGTTTCCGGCGTAGTGGTTGATACCGAAGAGGTTCTTCTCGCTAGCACCAACCTGGGATGGGCTCGCCACAAAGGACGCGTGAGGCCCACACTTGGAAATGAGGTCCTGCAGCATATCTTCGTCTTTCTTCTCACCAGCCTTTCCAGACTTGAAGGAAGAGCATGATTTGCTGAGCACGCCAAGGATGCCCCCCGGCTTCCTGGTTGAGCGCTCCGACACATGAGCTCCCCGAAGTAGTTCGATGCAGGCAGAATTATCCATGGTAGATATCGAAGGAAGAGGAACGCCATCGCCGATGGCGTGGCTGTTGTACCCAAACCTGTCCTCAAACATATTACGAAGCATGTATGACTGCATGACTTCATCCGCAAAGTTGATGCAAAACTCATCGAACCCGTTCTGTCCATATGCTGAAATCAAGGGAGCAGTCCCCGTGAACGACATCGAGCCACTACCAGTCGGCCCACGAGACTGGAATCCAGGTTGATCAAAGATCACAATCTGTGAGTTTGGGAGCTCCTCCTGATTGGGGCGAATGATCTTGTGGTTCGAGGTTTCGACGACGTACGCAAAGAGTATAGCATATAGATCACGCATGAACTGGTCACGCTGAGCTGCACTCTGCTCCACGTTCAGGAGAACGGTATAAAGCTCCTTACGGACATAGCTCGTCCTTGTCGTCAAAATCAGTGTAAGATCCTCCGAAGACACACCAAGGAGCTTGGCCACCTGCTCCAGCACAGGCGTATTAGAAACATACGCAGAAACATCGCGAGCGTCTGCTTCTGAGAACTGGATGTTGCTTAGCAGGAGAATCGTAACGAGCAGGGTGAATATAGATGAGATATGCTTCGTCTTGAAGCCCAAGGTACGCATCGCCGCAAGTACTTCCTGCATCGCAATGGCATCATCGCTGAAGGGGCCACTCGGCAGGCGATAGCACCCTGATGATGCCAATAACGAATAATCCGAAGGGTCCTCGAGCGCAAAGTGATCCCGCTCCTGGGGCGTAGCACCGGCTAAAAACTGGTAAAAAATATGAAACGTACGCTCCTCATGAGTGAGGCGAGTAAGACGGGATTTGTCAAGCGCGAACGCAAGAACTTTGGCCGACTCAATGCGACCGCGGGTATTAAAATGAAGC
This sequence comes from Suillus hirtellus, assembly GCA_016695485.1. Classification (NCBI taxonomy): domain Eukaryota; kingdom Fungi; phylum Basidiomycota; class Agaricomycetes; order Boletales; family Suillaceae; genus Suillus; species Suillus hirtellus. Next base: position 230,104 of record MU172299.1, on the reverse strand, counting down.
TCCAAGTAGCGCGCGTGACGCGAGGCGTTTGGATTCAGGAGAGTTTTGGCATTCCCAAATGAGTCGAGTAACGTGGAGAGCGCCTTGATTTGGCCTGCGATGCGTTTTTCCTTCTTTGAGCGTGCAGAGAGCCGAAGAAGCTGGTCAACTAGAAGACGGGTACTGTACGACTTGCCTGAGCCGGTGATGCCTCTGTTTTTATTAACACGGTTAATAGGTAGACAATGATAGACAATGTAGCATACGAACCGGGTGATGACGGACTGGGACTCGTTCCGCCGACGCATGAGGAGGTACATCTGCGCTGCAAACTCATAGAAATGCGGTTGGAGTAACCGAGAGCTCGCGAGTGGCAGGCTGGTATCCTTGTAGCAACGTTCTTCATACTCCTTGGCACTGATGTCGTTGACGTTGGCGAGTGTTTTGAATGGATTGACGACGAGCAAGTTGGTGGTGGCTATCCTTGTATACGGTAGGTCGGCACGAAAACGGGTGTTGAGTACGGTGACGATGGCATCGTCGTTGGGGTACACCGTTGCAGAGGATGACGAAGAAACGAGGTCGACAAGGTCACCAGAGTTGACGGCGTGGTTGGCAAGCGAGCCGGAGGCCATTGCTGGCCCTCAAATGAAGGACAAAAAGACTGAAAATGAAAGAAGGATCAAGGACAAGAGATGCCAGAAGGAAAAAAGCAGCCTTGTCTTGCAAGAGCAGGTAAAAATCCAAAGTGTGGCAGCCGACCCGATCGTGTCATCCACCCAAATGGGTCAGGGTTCTAGACCCTCTCGTGGACGGCAACCGACCAACCATAAACTCCGTTCTATAACTTATCGTCGTCATCATCATATAGCGTCGAGTTCAACATCATAGTGTAAAGAACAGAAGTGTATAGACATGCGCAGCAGCCGTCGTATGCTATAAGTAGACTGATCGTCATCCCACTGCCCCCAATCTCATGATCATGCCCCCTCACTCTCATTCGGGGAAATGTCTAAATTTCAATCAGTCATCGAAACAAGCGCTCGACAAATCCCAAACATGACTTACCGGAATCTCCGGAATTCACATCTACAGGCCCACCAGCCTCGCGTGCAAGAGCCTCTTCCCAACCTTCCTCAAATAGCTCGGCATGCTCAGATGGATGCACGATGCTCCCTGCGATCTTGCCCTTATTTTTAGCCCGCAGCTCGCCTCGCCACACGTCAATTACCTTCGGTACTTCACTACCCCGAAATTAGTATCAAACATGACATACACGGATGGACTACGCTTACCTTGGTGCGTATGTTCGTGCAAAGAGCGCAGCTTCTGGTGCACGATTCGTCTTCAAAAGTAGATCCACACAGGGTTTCGCATCGCCCAGCTGGAACAGCGTCGCAAATGCCAAATTGTTCGCACCCTTCTGTTCAGCCGTCGCCGCAAGCTTCTGCAGCCCCTCCCGATCACCCGTCGAAAGCAGAAGTAACATCAGCGCACTCAAATCACCCGCCTTTTCGAACGCCTCTCGAGCCAGGTCGAATTGCCATACTGTAAGGGCACGATCGCCGATCGATTTCCACTTTGCCTCCGCCTCTGGCTCTGAGACAGAGCGGGCAATCTTGACCGCCGTGTCTAGGTCATCCAGTTGCAATGACAGGTCGAACTTGTGATCAGGGTCTGTCGTGACCTGCAGAGCGAGCTCCTTGAGGTCTGAAGAAAGAGTAGCTGAATCCTGGGCCCTAATACGTAATTGAAATTATGCATACCTCGACCCTCTAGGAACCGAGCAACTTTGTTTAGTTGCTCCTTGGGCAAAGTCGGTAAGATTTCGGCTGCCGAGTCCATGTCACCACGGAGGACAGCTGTCTGGTATTCAACAACGCTCAATGACAACGAATACCCGAAGATATTCATGTCTTTGTCCGCAAGGTATACCCGATTGTGTGCGGGTATGTATCCTAGTATATACATCGAGCTGTAGCAGTGTCAATTCAAAGTGATGATCAAAGCGCATCATGCACGCACGTATCGGATGGGCTGATCGTGTACGATTCATTGCCCACGAAGTAGTTGAGGCGGTTTCCAGCCGTAGTATAAATAAAGCAGTCACCTATCCATTTCGCCGTCTTTACGCTGATAAAAAATATAATCAGTTGGGGACGAAACTTCTGCTGATAAGACTGCACCTGTCCGAAATCTCAGCAACAACTTCAAATGCTTCCTCAACCCCCTCATCCGTGATTTCTGCGCCCTCCTCTAGTTTAGAATTGTAAGCATCTCGATCAAATTTGAGGATATAGTAGGAGTCGTCCGATACAATCGCCACGAGCGTCCCTGTCGTCGACCAAAAAACCTATCAAAGTATTAGCATCATAAACATCCAATCCATGTCGGAACTCACATTCTTCGCATCCACATCAATCCGCCTCACAATATCCTCACTTTCCCAATCCCAAAAGATTACAAAACCCTTTCCGCGTGCACCAAGCACCGGACCTCCATAAATAGCATCCACTGCCCAGCTTCCGGCACCTTTCATCCCCGCACCGCCGCGTTCCTTGAAGTTCTTGAACACACGGAGTTTCACCTTGTTTTCCAATACAGCGTACGTGTTCGAGTCACCTGCCCATGCGAAACCTGTACCCGACCCAAACGCCTTGTTCCGCCATGCGAGCGCCGTATAGATAATGTATTCCCCATCACCAACAACAGTTACAAAGCGTCCATTCGGCGAGTGTAATAACGCCGTCGCGAAGATCTCTGTAGTACCGATCTCCTTGATCGACAAGGGGATGCGGTTACCGTCTGCCGTAGCGGTGTCAGAAAGCGTGGCAATGTTGCCAGATAGCACAATTTGGTTCTTCGTGTATATCAATTTGCCTGATGGGTCCATGCTGTATGTAGGCTCATCCCGGCCAAGCTTGAAAGGCATCAGATATGCAGAGCGTGTAAATGATACAAACAGACCTTGATTACGACGACACCCTCATCGAAGCCAACAGCCACCTCATTTGCATCTCGGCGTAGCGAGACACACCATGCGCGTTCGAGTGCATAACTGAGGGTGTTCTCCAAACGGTAAGTATTGCTGTTCCATATTTTCACGGTGCCATCTTCACTACCGCTGATGATGATAGGCAGGTTGGGGTGAAATACAGCGAAACTTGGGTTGTTTGTGTGTCCTTCCATCGTTTGCACACAGCTTTTGCTGAGGTAGTCCCAGATTTTGATAGTCCGGTCGTCACCTGTCGTGACCAGGTATGGCTTATCAGAGCCAGGGTAGAAGTCAACGTAGTTGACTCCCTTGTCATGCGCGTCCATAGTAAAGTTAGCTGTAGGGGAGCCAAGGGACCACATCTTAACAGTCCGGTCAAGACAAGCAGATGCGAAGGTATTCGAGTCTTTTGGGTTGAAAGTGATGTTCATTATGTAGTGGGTATGGCCTTCATAGACCTGGCGCGAGTTGAGCATGAGTGTAGACCGAATCATGATAGCACACCTGAATACATTTCCACTGCTTGTCCCAATCCCAAGCTTTGATAGTCATATCATCACTCCCAGTGAGCACGATGCTCGCGGTTGGGTGTACGGTGAGACATCGTATATAATCAGGGTGGGCCTCGAACGCAACGACCTTCTCATGCGTATTGTAATTGAAGACACGCAGCTGGAAGTCATCCGAGCCAGCAACAAACCAGTTTTTTCGGGGAATGAACTTGACACAGCGTACAGGGACAGAGGAGACCTCGAAAGTCTTGACAAGTGCGCCAGTTTCATGGTTGTAGATGTTGACGGAACCGTTGTACAGACCTGTTAGCAGCCATGGCTCAGTAGGGTGGAAATCAGCGCCTTTGACCCGGTCGGATCGAGAGAATAATTTTCGCTTGTTATGTCTAGATTAGATCTATGAAGATAGACAGGCTCTGGAACTTACATTGACATCGAATAACATGGCGTCGGCGTCGTTCAGCTCGACCTGGACGGTGTTTACAGTACAGTATAGTGACCGCTTATGGATATTTCTCCACCCCTCGAAAAAGGGTCATGAAACGTGGCTTCTGCTGGGTACTTTTGGTAAGTGTCTCTTGAATCTCGTGATCAATTTTGTCACTTTATTATCAAGGGTACTTTATTTTTCTCCTTGGTCAGGAGTCCTGATAACTCATTAACTTACCAGAATATACGCCCCGGCTCGTGCGGAGTGGGCCCGGATCTCCCGTGGTAATCGTGAGCGCCGAGCGCTGCGCTGAACGTTAGTAGGCAATTTCATGAAATCTAGCCTTTAATTTATTGTAGAAGATGCATCGTGGTGCCCTGTGCGGTGGGATGATGACTCGGACTCACTATAAGTCGCTGCCTCGCGCATTCCATTAAGTGATGCCATGAGGCGCAACGCCTTTTATGGCATGGCCCTCAAGGAAGTTTTAAATTGGGCGCTGAGGCACTAGTTCAAGTTTAGAACTCTTTCTTCTCGTCAGGACATTGACTCTTCCCCAGGCATTTCCAGGTTTTTGTTGTCGTAAGTGCACCCTCCTCTGAGAATTGGAATTGATTTGGTCTAAGACTACTGGCAGGTCATGAGTCACCTGCACAATATTAACTGCCTTCCAGCGGAACTTCTCCTGAGCATCTTCCAACTCACAGGGACCCTCGGTGGTCCCCGCATACTACCCGGAATTGTCATTGCGTCGCACGTCTGCAAACGCTGGCGATACCTCACCCTCCAAACACAGTCTCTCTGGACTATGATATCAATTTCCAACAGAGAAAAAGACTATGCCCACCATGCGCGGGTCTGGCTGACACGAAGTGGGGTATTACCTGTCGATATAACCATTCACTGGGACTCGTCATGGGTGGAACGCAAAGCCGAAGAGGCTCTCTTTCCCATCGACGATGCAGCTCCATGGGCTGATGAGACCTCACAGTACATTAGACGCTCGTACATGGAATATGAGCGATTCCGTGAACTCAAGCGTCAGTCACTCATGTGTGAGCTCGAATGCCACAAACACCGTTGGCGCTCCTTCAAATGGAATGCAACTTCGGACCGCCTAATCGAGGATAGCGCAGATGCAGACGTGGTGAGTGCGGCGTTTTTTTACATCTATACATAGATCGCGCATTTTCTTACTGGACTGAATAAGCAGACGTTAGTGGATCCTTCCGATTACTTCCCTGGCATGGATTCGAATTCAGCAATTTATATGGTGGTGTCACGCGACTTTCCCTCATTGTCTTCCATTGACAAAGTGTCACTGGATTCTAAAGTATCAGTTTGCACAAGGAAGAATACCTTTTTTACAAGACACAAAACCAGCGTGCGTAGGTTCTGGTCAAAATTCTGGGATTTGTTGCACTTTTAGACTTTCTGTCATCGAATTGACATAGTACGTGTCCAGTCACTAACCTACAGTGCATACGTATCAAGTACAAATGATTGCGTATGTATTTCTCAAAATTTCACCATCGACTCCGTACTCCTAATTATAAGTTACTTTTGATAGGTCGGGTGTCGTGTTAATGTCACAACTTTGATGGTGGCGCTTGCGTACGTACGTACATACTGTCTGGTTCTGTTTGGCAAAGGCCTGTGTTTTCAATATGTACAAACAACTACTGTATCATGAGCTGCTGGCATGAATCAGTACTATTCAGTACTGGTCTATTGCAAGACTTGGATTTCCGACGTCTCATACCAGCCAGGCGCAGCAATGTATCATGGACTCATATTGACTCTAACAACCACCCAACTGCCCTCTTCCATTTGAATGGGATACAGACACTGCACAATTTGTGTCCGAGTCATGTCTGCTTGCTCAGCCTGTCAGGATTCAGAAAATATGCTGGCGTCTATCTGATACAGCGACAAAAGAAGCTGGCCAGGGTCTCAAAGTGATGGGAATGGAAGACACGAGTCCTGGGGCAGGTAACAACGTGTACGATCGTATCGCCTCATACATCCCCCTTCTTACCGCATCACATACATTCACGAGGCTAAGAAGCTGTGCCCATCGCGGAAGGGGCTCGGCTTTTGATCAATGTGACCTGAGGCATGGCGCAATATTTCTGTCTGCAACTTTACAGCATATCCACCTGATGACTCCCGACTTCTGATGGGGTCATTCCTTCTCGTCTGCGACATTAGCATTATCAATGTTCGGATCCGCAGCGGGCTTTAGGGTCTCACATGAGGTATCTTACACCTCATAGAACCTACACGTGTTCTCCTGATGGTCAACCACGCGATTATCATCCACTAATCGCGCGCATCTCATCATATCACTGCTGTTTAGAACCGGTGCTTGTGAGTAAAACACGTCTTTCACCTCGTCGAAACCGCCAGGCATCGCTGCTATTTAGACCGCACAGTCCGACGTTGGTCCACATTGCACCCCCTTGACATCCTACCCGCACTGTGTGCTCTAGTGTGTTATCTATAGTTTTTGCCCGCTTTCTGATTTTTTTTTTTGCTTTTTTTGACGATCGCTCACATCGCTTGTAAGCAAACCTGAAGCGATGTCTACGACGCCCCCTCCCAAGAAGACCCTTCGCTCTCGTATGGGAACTGCGATGCGTCGCTCCTCTACGAGCTGGGGTCTCCCAGGGTTGCCAAATCGCTCAGGCTCAGCAACTCCCCCTCTCACAGAGCCTGATTCTGCCTCCATAGCAGGATCAACCTCTCCAAAGTTCGAGCGCGAGGCCTCCACCGCGTCCCTTACGCAGGTCGACACCACACCTCCTCCTAGCCAAATGGCCCCCAGTACCATCCCTGAGTCACCTGCTCGTGAAGCAGCTGCCCTTGCTAGTGAGGCGGCTTCTCCAAATCAGAGTACATCTCCACTTTCAGGGGGCGTTTTTACCGCCGAACATCCTTCGGATCCTTCACCCCGAGCGCCCGAAGGATCACGTAAAGCTACCGAAGAGCCCAAACCTGAGCCCGCCTTCGCAGTTCCTTCCGTTGTGGTTAATTCGCCCGGACCCGCGGCTGAGAATACCCTTTCCCCTGTGTTCACAGACGAACCAGAAGAAATTGGCCCACCCGGAGAGCGTGCTCAAGCATCTGCTCCTCCGGCCTCAACACAGGCTCCCAGTGCCGCTCCGAAACCTACTCCAGCTCCTTCTACGACACCTCCACCTGCTCTAGCCGGTGAACCCACACCTCCAGTTCCAGCTGCTTCGCCTCCTCCAGCAGCTGCTCGACCCCGTCGTGAACCCACGCCTCCAGTTCCAACCACTACTCCTCCTCCAGCAGCTACCCCACCCCGTGAACCTACGCCTCCAGTTTCAACTGCTTCACCTCCTCCAGCAGCTGACCCACTCCGTAAACCCACTCCTCCAGCTTCGACCGCTACTCCTCCTCCAGCAGCTGCCCCAGCCCATAAACCCACCCCTCCAGCTTCGACCGTTACTCCTCCTCCAGCAGCTGCCCCACCCCGTGAACCCACCCCTCCAGTTCCAGTTGCTACATCTCCTCCAGCAGGAAAGGCAGCAGATGTCACTTCAGCAGCACCCCGGCAACTTGCTTCCTCGTCAGCACCTGCGCCCACTGCACCACCTGCACCATCTCGTGCACAAGCTTCGACACCTCCAGCACCTCCATCGGAGGTTGCTCGTGTTCCACCCTCCGCACCACGAACACCCCCTGCACCACGAACACCTCCTGCACAGGCACCTGGCCCTGCCACAACTACGGGTTACTTTGACCTTGCAGTTCCCCGCACATCGTCTCCGCTGGATGAGCATGTAGATGAGGGAGCAAACGTCTGGGCAGACCATATCTCCCCTTCAGTTTCGCCTCCCCTTCCGCCTGCGTCAGCACCTCCACCTGCGCCAGCGCCAGCCCCTGTCACCGAATTCGACCCACTTGCCAATCGCCCAGCAGCATCCAAAGTAGCGAAAACCACTTCCCGTCCTCGGGGTTCATCGGTCTCCTCTGCGCAGGTGATGGCCCAGCGACAACCAAGCCGGAAGCCAAGCTCGACCTTCCAACCTCGCGAGCGGGAAATCATTGGTACCACGTACACTTGGAGTAGTCCTAACAGTGAATTCAACCAAAGCAAGGCAAGCCTAGCGTGCGTCTTTTCTACTTGTTCTCTTTGACAATGGTCTGATGAGCGATTCAGAATACATTCAGAGGACCCGTTCGCAGATTCAGGCCCGCGCGCTCCGGGCTACCATCTCTACCCCCCTCAACAGCCGGCTGACCTTGCATCGCCCATCGTTCACGAGTATGTGCTGTATCTTCTGCACTAGCTTTGAAATAATGATCCTGCTAGTCATTTTGACCCTCGATCACCACGAGATGAAACCATGATAGCTCCTGCTGAACCAGTGGCGGTGCCACTACCCGCCCTGCATGAAGTCATGCTTTCCCAGTGAGTCGCGCGTTAATGTCCCTCAATGTATTTTAATCCTTGATAGCTCCGTTCGGCAAGTCTCTTCAGGCTACACCTCGAGTGACGGGGCCAGTACCGGGTACATCCCGAGCAGAGACATACCCATAGAAACGAAGTTTGTCCAGATCGGTATTTGCATGAGGTCCTACATCTAACCTAACCTTACAGCGAGCGTCTCCCCTTGATCGTTCGCCAAGGTCGCCCGTCTACGCCTCCCATCGTGACCACGTTTTCGCAGCCCAGCCCAGAGACAGAATCTTATCATCCACATGCCTTCGGTGTCAGCCATCCCACTCCACAGCGAGCTCAGCCTGCTCGCCTCGATGGCAATGGCTCCGCACATACTTATTCGTACGGATCAGTGTCCAGACCGTATGCTGGCCGTGGATGGATAGAGCAGGCGCTACCTCACGGTGCCAAATACTTTGTGAATCCGCGTGTTCAGGCTACGACTGATATTGATCTTCGCAACTTGGCTAAGCTGGAAGCGGTTATGTCGGTTGTGGAAATGGCCGGTAGTGCCCCTGAAGGATGTGAAATGTGGGTCAGAGAAGGTCCCGCCGTGAAGAGAGGTTGGAGGAGACAGAAGGTGACTGGAGGGCCGGTTATTAGTTGGATAGACCATCGAATCCGCAGAGTCTCGAGTGATATCCCTAGTGTTGATGGAATTATCTTCTCTGGGGAAGATGACAGTCAGTGATGCCTTCTCGTATTCAACTCACTTGCTAACGATAACACACAGGACTTGATGACGAATACAGATACTGGTCATTTGTAGAGACTCACCCCGCGCATATTTCATTGCCGCCAAGTGCTCGGCAGGAAGCTTTGGACGCGCTTCATTGGTCTTACACAGACCCATTATTGGCACATCCTCAGCCAATCCCTCCTCCCTTCACCCAGGAGGAGTGTCATAAGTTGTTAGGCCATCTCAATGGTCCGTTGTCGTCCACTTTCTCAAGTGACCACTTAATCGATCCCTTGTGCAGACCCCAACCTGCGGTCAACTACAACACATACGCGGATGATCGCCCGTATCTTGCTTCGCGTCGGTATGTAGTACTCAAATAATATCGAACACCTCTTGATTGTATAACGCAGCTCACTGGCGTCAAACGCACTTCCGACCACACAAGCCTCTTCCCCACGATGTCCCTGTCATGCGACGCCCCATACGACGCGTTCCTGTAGGTCGCATGATTGTCGACATCATCACTGGTATTCTCTGCCTCGGTATTCCATTCTTCCTCGTTGACCGGTCAAACTATGGTGGCCATATTGACTTGGAGGGCAACGTCGTGTCTAATTCTGGTGGTCCTTTGTTCCTGGCTGGTGCTTGTGCATGTCTAGTTGTGAGCTTCATCCCTCAGCCTGGGGTTAGATAACTAATATGATCCAGGCCGCTGTCATCCTCAGTGCTTCTGTGACACTCATGACATTACCCGGTCTGAGTGGTATCGCACGCATATCAGGTCTCGTCGCCATCATGTGCTCAGTATTGAGCATGATCACCTCGTTCATTTCCATCATACGTCAGAAGACGGAATTGGCGCACGGGACGCCCACGTCGGGCTCTGAAGGATTTGTACTTCTCTCTGTATGTTCTTGTCACTTGCTTCATCATGATCCTATGCTAACATCACCCTGTTCATAGCGCCGAAGTGTCCTACTATCTCTCCCACTTGTATTCCTAGCCTACTCTGTCGCAGGCTTCATCACTGGCGTTGTTATCTACTCATTCAACGGAGTGGTGGTCAACGGAATAGCGAAAGGCTCTCTATCACAGATACATTGATGACTGTAGTCATCGTTGGCACTCGGGATCTTAGCTGGTGTCGCCGGATCTAGTGCTTATCAATGTCTACTGAAGCTACTTCGTAACGATTTATATTTTGTGTATGTTAGAACTGTATATTACGAGCCTGTCAATTACGAGCCTGTCACGTCCTACCTTATGTTACCATATGACACGAAGTCCAATACAATTTTCTGATGAATCTCGGTGATATCGGCCAGCAATGGTGGCCCTGGCCCCTCATACAACAGCTCCGAGTTCTTCGAAGGATGGGCACTCCCCATAAGCAGACGATCACAAACTTAATTAGCGGTTTTGCGATTAGATATAGGCTGATTGCAAGCTCAGAACTTGGAATTTCATTTGGATGAGAAGTGCGTGCATTGAATATGATACAAATTATTAAAACGAGTGGTGAGAAATGCTAGTGATACAGTGACTAAAACCAAATCATCAATCAATGACAACGAGCCCATCGAAACTCTTCCTCCCCAACGCCATCGTCATAAACTCCACAGGAGTGGGCATTTTCGTCACCGTCGCTTCCTCCCCGTCCTGAACCACATTCTCCCATTCCTCTTCTTCCTCTGCACCTGGCATGAACACCTTCAACAGTGACGGCGAGTACCCGTTCAGCAGCGCAACACCCTTGCGATCGGCGGTCACAGGAGCAGTGATACCTGGGTAATTTTCCGCGGTGGACAGGTTCCAATACACGATCTCCGGCATCTCGTACCCCGCCTCCTTGTACGCCTTCTCGATGACATCATGGTTCGTGTCCCACTCCGCCGCATTCGGCGTAGTCACCAGAAAATCGTCCGAATTGTACGGCGGAGTATTTTGCTGAGACGCATCGAACTGCATATCCGTGAACACGAAGATCCGCTTGATCATCTGGTCCTGAGGCACGGCGTGCTTCTTGGCAAGCGGGAGGAGGAGGTCGAGGAAGACGGCGTTGAAGTTGGTGTTCATGGTCCAATGAGACGTCGACATCTTCATCACCGTCTCGCCGAGCGAAACAGTGCCTTCAGGATCAAGTACGACCATCTGTGGATTCCCAGAAAAAGTGATGAACGCGTCCTTGAAAGGCGGCTTCGCAAGACGCGCCAATATGAGACTAAGGGAAATAGCAGGCCAGATGGGATCTACAAAGGACCGGCGTGATCCGCCATAGGGATATTTGACACTGCCCATGGACCCCGAGACGTCACAGACGGCAATGCAGCTGTCTAGTTCCCCAGCCTCGCGCAGACGCTCGAGGAGCGTGGCCCACTGTGCCTCCACCACACGCGCCTGTGTCTCCGCAAGCTTACGCTTGTGCTCCTCGATGGCATCTTTCAAGGATCCCTTCCTTTTCACTAGCGAATGGCACAAGCATGCCGCGGCCTGCATGACAAGCTCGTGCGGGAGGAGCGTTGCACCACTAATTTGCTTCTTTCCTGATTCCACATCTGTCAGGTAAGAAACAAATCGGTCAGGATCGTGATTGAAGAAATGTTCCTTATTGTTGTCCATGCAGACGGATGAAACACGGGAGTAGACGATTTCGGACCAGCGATTAGCGGACATGAGGGGCTCGGGGAGGGATTTGAGACGACGAGAAGGTGAAAGGATGTGGCGGCGGAGGAAGGAACGCAAGACATGCAACTCCAGGGCACTTGGGGAAAGTGTGACAGGGATTTTGTGCGCAAGGCAAGACGTGATTTGAGCATGGTGCAGGAGGATGCAGATAGCGGAGGTGATGTTTGTGACCCTATCATGCGACCCCCCAGGAGAGGGTGCCCATTTTGTCGCCAGGGAGAGCGAAAATATGAGAGATACGCGGTCCTTCTGTTCTGCATCCGCTGGAAGGGAGGCTAGCTCATGAAGAATCGAGACATCTTTGACAAGCCGATCTGCAAATAGCCTGGAAACCGCGATATACAGAGCACGATACTTTGGCTGCCGTAGCTTCTCCACAATTCGGGCGTGGTTCAAACCATAGGTCTGAACGCGCCTTTCCCTGGACCATGCTTCCTGCTCGGCATTAGACTTGAATTTAGGGCGAGAGCTGCGAGGTGTATAATTATGAAGGAAGCTGAACTGATCAGGGGCAGGATGAAGCTCGTTGACAGTAGCCAATGCGAGGATGTTGAGCAGGTCCTTCCAGTACCCGTGAGACATGTTCACGCGCTTCTTGGTACTTTTGCCTTTGACAGGACGGAGGCGAGTACAGACAGGCTCTACAAGAAGATGGAGGTTGGAAAGAGCAGTGCGAGGGTGGTATTGGAAGAGCCAGCCAAACGCCATGTAAAAGAGCTCCTTGTCGCCTTTCCCATCATGGATGCTCCTGAGAGACCAGATGATTCGGAGGGTGAGAGCTGGGTCTTCAGCCCAGGCCTTGAAAAGATAGTCATCAACGACAGACCCAGATACACCAGGACGTATGCCATTGAATGCATCGAGTGTGGCCGAAAGAGTGGAACTAAAGGCAGGCGAATAGTTCTCAGTGAGCTTGTGATGAGCAGTCGAACGGAGCGCATCCATCATAGCATTGGAATGAGATGGAGAAATTTCGGTGACCATTTCGATCGGGTTAGTATCCTCAGAAACAGGAAGGAGAACGTCAAGGAAGTTGGGATTGGTGAGCTCAGGGATAGCGGGGAGAGTGACGTCTTGGGAGGAAGCAGCAGCAAGGGGGGCAGTCATAGCGGTAGTTGTGGACATCCTTGCAGTAATGGCAGCAAAACACGAGTTAAAATTGGGTTGTGGTGCAGGTGGCAAGACGAGCACGACAAAGACATCCCCTAAGTAATTGGGGTGCTCTTTATAAACCGCCAGACTGGCTGTGACATTCTGACTCAGAGTCGTCAGTCACGATGACTCCACTATACCTGAGAGCTCTCGTCATCACTCAGCACAGCAAGCGGTGGGATGAGTCGATGAGACTCAGATCTTTGCAAATTGAAAACGGAACCGGGTGTCATTATGAAATTGTCATCAATGTCGCGGAGTTTTAAGTTATAGGATGTAAGTGGCACTGGAATAAATACAACGACTGCAGAAAATGTAGTGTTCGAGATCAACTCGTTTGTATCACTAGCAGGAACAAGGAACAGCTAAACCTGTTTAAACTTGTCGTGCTCTCCCTTTATATAGTCCAGAACTTGATCAACCGAAGGCCGCATCTCGATCTGCGTCGACCAACATTGTTCAATATAGTACCAGTGATCATCGGCGATTACAGGCGATGGGGGTCGTGTTGGCAGAATGCCTTTAGATTTGGCCACAATGACACGAGGCTCTGCCTTCATGTCGAAATACGGGATGCGGCCAGATAGCACCTAATAAAATATTGGAATCATTCATTCGCTGAAGATAAGAGGGTCTCGGCGTTACCTGCATCATAATGCAACCAAATGAATAAATGTCACTCGCTTCATTTGGCTTGCTAGCACATTCGTCGGAACTGTCAAGATCAAGCGGTATGATTTCTGGAGCAGCGCAACGAATTGCGCCTGATCTGTAAGATGCAAAGAAAGACGTCTCATGATCCGCCAGCAGGCGCGACAGACCAAAGTCCGCAAGGCGAGCATCCCCGTTCTCATCGATCAGAACATTAGGCTGAAATTTCATGAGCAACACGGATTGACCGGTAAAAAAATTGTGACGTACAGGCATAAGGTCTCCGTGTATAATGTTTTTAGAATGCACTGATTTACCGTGTATCGTCTAAATGAGGTCACATAGCCACAACTAAATTCACTCACGATACTGCAGACCTAAAACGACTTGGGAGAGCTGTATTTCGACTGATCTGAGGATGCGGTTATAACACGCAAATAATAAGTGCTCACAAGAAGAAAGAGGATATGCATTTTGGGCGGCTGCTGCTGCTCACACCACATTGTATCAAGATATTCACTGAGAGAACCGTTTTTCATCCACGGGCATACTAGCGCTGGGAGGACGTCAAAGTCGTCCGCAATGCCATAGAGAGGCAGTATATGTCTGTGTTCTAGCTTTTGCCAGACAAAGACTTCCTGGCGCAGTTTCTAGATAGAGAGCGATGGTAGATGTCATATACATCGACTGCATGAGAACCAACCTTAATCAATGCTTGTATATCCTCTGGACGCCTTGATTGCACTATGAGAGACTTCACTGCAACGTCTTGCGGGGATACCTATCAGGATTGAGTTGATTTTTTTGAAAGCAAACCAATTAGTCAACGAACTTTAGTACCGTTTCGGAGGAAGGAATTTTTCAATATACACTTCCAAATATTGCCGAATCCGCCATTGCTGTGGGGGTACTTCTGGGTGCGTGAAATATGAGTCGTGAGATTTTCGGGTTCTTCGCCGTATCTTTTGAAGTCAACTTCCCTGGACATGAAGACATTCAACCTCAGCTTGAAATGATGCATGTTTCGGAGAGGAATACACACATTTTTGGGCAATGTTGCATCGATGATGAACGAAGATCACTCTCGCAGGAAGGGACTTCACATGCAACAGCAGAGTCCCCGAATGTTGAAAGCGACCCAGAGGTAACATAAGACGATTCAGGGTCAGTGCCACTTGGGGGAGAATCCAGGACAGCTTTTGAATCATCGGAACCATTGCCCTATCAGCATACAGAATTCGGTGAATGTCTGTCACTGGGCGTCCATCAATAAGCAAATACTCACTGTAGTGACATTCTCCCTAGGGAAGTATGAGAAAGACGGCAATAAATTGACGCGCAGCCATCTCATCAAGTCAGTTCCTAATCATTGGTCATCAGCGTTGATCCACCAGGTAGAACACTACTCGCCGTTAGATTCTGAATCTTCCGTAACTGAATGTGCCATGATGCTGGGGTAGCAGCGAAGAGAAGACTGGATAAATCTTTCGAGAATGGAAAGTGAGGAGCTACAGCAAGTGGGGAGCGAGCGAACTCATATTTATTGGACTGGGAACATCCTTGCAAGTTTCACAGAAGTAAGCGGTGAACATAAACTTGCCACCACATATCAGCACGAGCACTCATTTTGAATCTTCTGACACGCCAGAACATGCGATCCTGGCTGCAATTTTTCTAAAAACATCCAGTGGAGATCACCTTGGTCACGGCGGCTGAGCCTGACCCCAAATGAATGAATTCACCATAGCAGGTAGTAGTAGGTTTAACCATGATGTAAGATTGCGGAGTTCAACTGGTAGACCCTTGTAACATCAGGTGTCCTTACTGCAATAGTGTTGGTACTTACAATGCTGTTAACTTCGCAAAAGTCACGGCTTCTCGTATCACAAGAATAGCTTCGGGAGTACAACTCGGTGCTGTGTAGCGGCTAATCAGCGCTTCTCCGCGAACAACGCTCCTACTGGATATGAACATTTGCCATGGATGCGACAAGCTGGTTTGAATGCCTCTCCTGTGACATCCAACATGGTGTTCGTGAATTTGAGTCTGGTAGTTGTGGTATATCACACATACCCGGGCCATGCTGGTACACAATGGCCTGCTAAGAATGCTACCGAGATCTGATACTAGCGGGGAATTAGCCTATCGTATTCGGATGTTCGCGGAACAAGCGTTCACTGGGCTGGGGGTCACTGAATTTTACTCTGCAGATTGGGTTTTGTGCACCCTGGTTCGTTATCGATTATCCCTGAGCGCCTGAGCGCTAGCGCTGATCGATCGGTGAGGTCAGCATCCTACTATCGCTATCCACCGTAGTCCTGAATACCACATGTGCAATTGAATTAGGTTACTATATAGTACCCCGGGTCCATGACCTCTTTTCTAAGTCCGCCGTTTATTTTTCGCACGTGACTGGACTGCGCAATCGAAATTCAAAATTCTACCACGATATGGTACGCTGCTCGTTTGATGACACCCCTCTGAGCTCACTGCTGGTGTGACTGTTTACCACCAACTCATAATGGTATGCTTAACATCGTCTCTGTTACTTCGGATTATGCTAGCATGAGCTCAGCATTGGTACTCGCAGGTTTCAACATGCTCCACTCAGGGCTAGGAACCTGTTCATTTCCAACCACTGTCCAGCTCCACAAAAGCGGTGAATGAACGAAAATGGATTTGGCCTATCGATAGAGTACTCTATGAAGGACAATACAATCTAGTCGAAGGTACGCCGGTGCCCTGGTTGCGTCCCCCAATCCGTGAATGCCGTGACCTTATCAGAACCACCTGATATTCAAACGATGGTGTCTTCTTGACTCCTGTGAGTCTTTCAATCCCCGTCATGAACTCACGCAGGCATACTAATCAAACCAAAGCTTGTTCTGTGTAGGCCTGTTTGAATCGATGTGCTTGAATGAATTGTCGCACCTGCAGTGAGCCTGGTTTTCATACGCGCTCAAATTACCTTTCTACTTCTAATGCCATTTATGCCCACAAGCCTCACAGCATAGTGATGTGTGACCTGTTAGCCTTATCGGCTCTCTATTTTCAGAAACCATGTCAGTAACCATATGTTTGACTGACGTTATTTAGTAAAGGTTGGACCCTGCAAACCGTGGTACTAATCTTTTCTTACGTATTGTCGTCTTCACTGTCCTACTCGTCGAGTTCGTGGTTTTTGTGAACAGCATTCTCTGCCTTTTTTGTCCTACCCTAGTGCTCATGAATGACGCCACTTCTCTGCGTCCCCCCTTAACCCTTAAGTTACACCAATTCTGCGCCCGCCTCGCCATGATCATGCCGTCGCTGCCGGTCAAATATTTTTGGAACAGCGCATCACGACCAAGCAGCATGTCCGCGTCAAGATCTAGCGTCGAACCCCTTTGCGTTCGTTGTCAACATTTTCTCCCTTGTTGTCTTTCTCCACCAGTTAATTCTTACTGCTACCTCGCGGCAGGCGCCTTCATATTTTATCTTTAGTGATTTCCACTGCATTTTGGATTTTTCCCTTGTAGTCCCACCGCGTGCATACCACCCTACTGATCATATACATGTTCCTGTCGAATATTGGTAGTCATAATTTGTATATTACATCTTCATCTCAGTGCACACTCAGTCAAGTAGACACCAAAAATTTAAAAATTGGGTCGGTTTATAATCAAAATTTCAATATTGTGAAGGAGACTACACTACACACCCAAGTTTTGTGGGTAGGACACGAAGATGAGGAAGCAGAATTCGGAGCAGCGGCGATTTTCCCTGGTAGCGTCAGAGCTGGCAGCACTATGGGAGTTGAAACGTTGAAGCTTGAGCTTGAAGTCGGGGATATTGAGTACTGGGTCAGTGGGTGTGGGATCTTGGGAGCCGATCTCGATCTCCTTTGCAATGCTAGCTGTAAGAATGATGGGGAAATATACTTACCAAGCGGTGGTTGAGGTCTTCACCACTGATGCCCATGCGTTCATGATCAGGGCCCAGGCTGTTGCTACACGAGGCAGCGGAATTGCGTCCACTATGGCATGATATGGCGAGCGCTTATATATATTGTGTATGTCAACCACACCCTCGATACAGCAGGATAGTTCTTGATGCATTGAAGAACTCGTGTTTCCCACCTGGGCACTAATACACTGATCCGACCCCATTCCGAACAGCACGTAGCGCTACCGTAATGAAACTTTAGATACAAAGTTTTTGCAAATGACTTTGGAACTTGGTACCAATGCCAACGTTCACATGACCCAATTAGCGGCCCGGGCTGCTCAACATATGCACACAACAAGCACTCGTGTCATGCCATAGTGCCATCAGGCCTAACCCTTAACATTAATGGCTGAACCTTTTCCTGACCCTTTCCATAGAGTATGGACTGCTTGTAGGTACAAGTCCCGTTTAGGACAGGCTTGGCGGTGCTTAAAGCTTAAAGCTTGACCCGTTGGCCGCACTCAGCTCCCAGGTAAACGCAAACTGAATGATTCAATTGAGCAGCCCTACTATGACATTGTAAGCCCTGACAGTGCATGTGCCAATCTGCAAAATTACTGAAATGAACGCTATAAACGTGTTACGGACGCTTACGAACGCTTACGAGCATGGCTTCTGATCGCATACTTTTTCGTGGGTCGCAAACAGGAGCCGCCGAGTTGAAATTACGACTAAAAAGGTGCGTCAGCCGACCCTAGCTATATTTAGTTCCTCAAACACTGAATTTTGGGTTTTCACTTGGAACTCCCTGACCAGTGTGGGAATATGATCGAGGCGATAACGTGGATAGCCACTGTGGGAATTTGATGGCAACATACACAATGTCGCGACCTGGCAAGTATGAATACGGCCTGGCATGCATTCGACGTCCAATTTCTAACACCCCCCATACTGGTCTGTAACAGCTACAGGTCATGCCCAACGATCCGCTGGGCCATGCCCCTACAGCTCCCCAACGTGGTTTCGGCATTTATGGTCTGCTTTCATATGTCACATATGTCAGACTAGTGGTAAAGTTACCTTTGACGTTGATACGATGGTCCTACCAACAAATGGTTCTCCATTCGTTTGCTGGACGCTTGTACCCCAGTCCGCAAGGCACCGTTCCGAGTCCAGTCATCCACAACACTGACGTTCCTGAGTACACAAATTACTTCCCTCGCATTTTATTGGCTGAATTCTAGAACAGCTCTATGAATTCATTACCGGATTCTTCCAGCTGGACACCAACCACTTCGGTCAATTCTCAGCGGCATCCTGCGGGAGAACCTCAGTGTAACTCCGCTCCTGATCTCACCAGCCAAATCGTTCGTCGGAAAATATACCCTACGTTGTCGGGTACGTACAGTGATGTTTGGCTATCAACGTGGTCCCATGACAATGAAAAGCGTGATGTAAGTGAACTTTACATTCAGAATTCTCACAATATAGATGACTGTTTCTTTAAAAAAGGTTGCGGTCAAATCATTGAAAATTCCATTTGCGAATGAGAATGAAAAGAGGAATAATTGTCAAGTCCGTTCTTTTGTTTGTGTCCAGGAAAAGCCGTTTACGCACGACTTAGAAACTGATGGGTAAAATATCATCTTGGGCACAATTACTTCACAGAAACGTTCTGCCACTATATGGAATTGCATATGAATTCGGGCACTTTCCGTCACTCGTGACGCCCTGGGTAAACAACGGGTCGTTGAATGAATACATCGCTAATCATCGTTTGTCACTGGGAAGCAAGTTGGATCTCGTAAGACTATAGCCTTTTCGGTGGAAATGTATATCTTACTCTTGCACCTGCGTGGCATTAGGCCAAACAGGTAGTAGCTGGCCTTGGCTATCGTAAGTTTTCTTTCACTCGTCATGGCAATGGTTTTCATTGGGTTTAAATATAGTACACGCCCATTCTATTGTGCACGGAGACATATCTGGAGTAAGATAACTGTTCCTAGAAGTGCGGTTCGCTGATACTTGTCCAGCTCAATATCCTGGTGGACCATGAGGGTAGAGCACAGTTATGCGACTTCGGATTCATGTCGTTGCTCGCAGAAATCCCATCTTTGCCACAGCCATCTGGAGGTATCCGTTCTGCGGTGCGATGGACCGATCCTCAGTTATTCGACGTCCAAAAAGGCGAAATCAATCCATGCATCCCAACGGAGCAGACTGATATCTATTCAGTAGGTAGCGTTCTCCTGCAGGTATGGTACATCATTCCTCGTGGCATCACCCGCTTACCATATTGCTCTAGTTGCTCACGGGATCGATACCTTACTACGATGTCAAGGATAACATCCGCGTCCTTGTATTATCTTCGAGAGGCGTAAAACCCAAATGTCCTCCAGAAACGAATGTCACTAGTGCACAGTGGAGTTTCATTCAAAGATGTTGGTCTCCTCACGGACTTGCCAGTCGTCCAACTATCGAGGAAATAGAAGAATTTCTCGAGTCTGAGCTACGGATGGCAGGTATGCCTTAGCGCCCCTGAATTCCAGTACGTACATCCACACGTTTCATATAGCACTCTCAGACAGGATATTTCATGCAGACTGTATTTTGCTGTATTGCTAGCTTTTTTCGGTGTTTTGTGTTGTTCCATGTCCATGTTTTTCTTACTAGTGGTCGTCCTGCGTGCCTGATCGTGACCACGGAACCTTACATCCTTGTTCCATTTTGATCTTTTGGTTGTTGATTGCGTGCGAATGAGATCGCATGCGGTTCGATGGAATCACCACGAGATTGATAATAGTCCGTGGGCCCCGCTTATGGTACGAGGATAAACCCATGCAAAAAGTTTCATATATTAATAAGATTTATATTGTCCAGCAGCTGGCATCACGACTAGTAAACGCCGACAGAAGGTGCTTGCATGCGAGCAGCCGCATCCAGAATACGTCACGCACCTACTGCAGATCACCACTGGGTCCGAGACTCGGAGGAAGACATACAATTTAGTAAGACGAAGCTCCCCCTTTCTAAACTGGGTTCCACGTTCAAAGGTGGGGTTCCATCAGAGGTCACTGCATCACGAATCAATTGACGTCTTCAGCATTGTGTTCCGCTCGGAGAGGGAAGTGAAGGATAGCAACTTGAGGCAGATTGCGTAACGAGTTACGAGTAAAGGAGTGAGTGAGGGATTGTATCATATCAAATCAGCATGATGCCATCCGGGCGCAGGCTAGGAAAAATTAACACAGCTTTATCGGCCATTTGTTATAAGTACTACGTACTCTACGGGAAAGCAACATTCAGAACAAACTGCGGTGAAAATATCAAAGGAAATTGTGGTTGTGACAGGAAGGAGGGCACAAACTTTGAGGGGTACGCATTTCAGTGTGGAGAAGAAGAATCCAAGATCAAACACCAGGGCACCGGGTTGTATTTCGGAAGGGTGTGCCAGGGTGTGACAGACGCCCATTTGCAGTGGGTGGGCGGGGTCAGCATTGGCTGCCAAGGGTCTTGGTTGGGTTCATATACACTTATACTACCTAGCGCATGTGCATAGTGTAGACTAATATATATTGTGATCGTCGTGGATATGCGGCCTCTAAATTGAGCCGGGGCCGGGATAACGGTCTTACGGAAATAATAATTGTCTGTGATGCAAGGTACAAGGGGTTTACAAATGTAAGGATGATTATTATCTGTTGAGAAGAAACGGCGTTCATGGACTGGTTCAAAAGGGGTGACAGACGCCCATATTCGCCAAGCAGAGACGTGCCACTGTTCTATCTCAATTTCGTCGACTTGTCTCTGTTATAGATGCACATCCCTTTCCCTGTTCAATGGGATATCACAGCTGCAGAGTTCTCCGACCTCCTGTAATATTGATTCTCGAAGGTCATACGGCACTATATTGGGCAATTGTAATTTGTGAACGGTCCAGACTGTCACGACATGATGGATTAATATTGTGACTAAATCGAAGGGAATGTGACATGCGCATGATCCGGGTGCTTCGAAGACACGACAATGAGCCAAGGCAAAATGAAAACCGGGACACCCAACACCGCGAAACGAAAGGATAAGATCACCGTTCCCCGGCGAAATATTCCAGGGGGCTGGTATACTGATTTTTTACAATGGTAAACCTTATATCGATCTCACAGGATTTGGGCCACTGGCTTTCGCTGTCATTGATTTGCCAGCTCCTTCATTTGGATCTCCTGTCTGCGAAGATCGAATGCACTCTTGCTCTACCAATTAGCAAATCACCATCTTGCGCACTTCCCGCGGGCAGAATATAATTTCACACATGTGCCATGCTGACATAATTGTACCGTTCCTGCCCTCATATACTTTTTCTTGTTTTAACATGTACTGCTTTGTGAGGTATCATTCGAGTGAGATCGCTATAAGGTTTATCATTAGTGGTACTCAATTCAAATTTTCAAACATTTCAAAACTCGCTTAAACACTTTAAACTCCTGGCTAAAGTTCAACAAACTCGGTGTCATGTGCATCAATTCAAAGTCAGGCGAATTCTGCAGGGCAGACTTTGAAACACAATGCCTCCCACTCGTCAACGTGCACGTCATTCTGCAAGACTTCGAGCTGATGCTCGAGTGCACTCAATGGATCCTTCAGCACTCTCTGTAGCTCCCTCTGAGGGACAATCCAAGGTCCCTTCTGAATCTGGACCACAATTAACCATACAGTGGCATAATGAAACTGCCCTAACGGATGTCTTGGTGAATTATCTAACGTCTCACCCTGCTGATTGTAGGGTGCTCTTTTATTCTGACAGGAAGAAGGCGATGTCCCCCGTCAACGACAGCCCCTTGGGCTCGGACAAAGGCCAAATCTGTAGTGTTATTGCTAAACTTATCTTCACTAATCACCCCAAATATGGTCATGCATATCACGACAATCAGAAGAAATTCCGCAACGCAACCAACAATCGCATCAACAAGTGAGTTTTTTTCTCATTTTTATATTCATACATACGCTAATGGAATCCCTCAAGTCTCAGAACAAAGTACAAGAAGATGAAGGCTAGATTCAGTGACACAGGTGCCGGCGTGATGCCGCTTGATGGGACGGCTGCAAAAAATCTTCTGGGTGCGTCTTTTGTCTTATTTTGTTCTCAGCTTATTCTA
>MU172299.1:144325-205327 GCA_016695485.1 Suillus hirtellus | reverse complement strand
GGGATGACCAAGGGAATAATCCACAATAAGGAGGTTGTGGGGCAAGATGACAGCCTAAAATTAAATCAATTTTTTGAATATGAAAGGGAAAAAAAAATACCTGACAGCCCAGGGAATACCTGGATTTCCTATCATAAAATGTCTCCCCATAATAGCCTGGTTTGGTGAAAAGATTCATAGTTGAGCCATCAATGGCCAAAAAGCCACCCTTCCACTCAGGACAAGTACATGACTCAGCAAATTTACAAGCCAGGTCAACATCCTCAGAATTAGCTGCTGGGAAGCAGATAAACTGATCATGGGCATCGAGCACCGCAATCATCACACGATTAGTGCAATTAACCATGGACCCAACACTCACACCTGCCCATTGAGCGACATCCTCTAGAGTAATGGTGTTACCATAGTGGCCTGCCTGATTCAGAAAAATAGCGAGCTGGATGGAGATGGGGAGCTGAGGATTGTTGGATTTGCTTTGGAAGATAGGGTGATCAGAGATATAATCGAGAATGTCATTGAAGATCTCAGGGCTGACACGAAGTTTCTGCCGAAATAAGTGAGGGCGATGTTCCTTGTGGTGAATGAGCATGTGAAGCTGGGGTGCTCGTGGAGGAGGCTCATTGGGCTTGTGGAGTACACGAGCCCTCTTAACCTCATCATGAAGTGCATCAATCGTGTCCTGGAGCCTGTCATAAGGCAGTACAGAATCATTGGAAGATACAGAATCATCACTGGAAAAATTGGATATCCCTGTCATAGGGGAGAGGGGGGAGGGGGGGGATGAGGAGCTAAAGGATAGACTGATGGTATCATCATCATCCGAGGTGCTAGAAAGCGAATCCTCAGAGTCAGAGTTGGAATTGCTCTCAAGGTTGGACCAATCATCCAGGATGTCCTGGTACTGTAGCTTGGCCAATGAAAGTGTGGCCTGATCAATGATATCGAGGAGTTCTTGGCGGGTAGATGGACGAGGCATAGTTTCAGTAGGGCAGTAGGGCAGTAGGGCAGGAGTCGAGGGGATCAAACCTCCCATCCATTTCATGCATATGTGACACACTTTTTGTCGGAGTTTGAAATTTCGGCAAATTCCGAAGTTCCGTCTCACACTGAGCACGTTGGTGCCGTCATTGACCTCACATCCTCCATGCTCACCTGCAGCACTGAGCAGGACATAATTCAAGTTTCCAGGTGCCATCCACCCAAAGTAAGTGATTTTTGTGCTTATTGCAAGTTGTAGCTTACATTCACCCTTATCTTACAGGAAATCTATTCTAATCCAGGTCCCACACACATCCCACCTGACCAACAACGCCTTATCTTTATGGGAGAGCCGCTCCTCCATCCCTCACTTCCCACCATTGACAACTATGATGAGTTATATCCTTTACAGCGGTGGGAAGACCCAGGTGCGTACATCAGATCCTATCCTTCACAGTGGTGGGGAGACCCAGGCGCGTACATCAGATCCTCAGGTCCCTCCACATCCTTTGGTGCTTCACCCTCTCCCACACATGTCAGCGCTACACCGTTCCCTAGCACTCATGATGTGCCTCCTCCCACTATAGGTCCCTTCCCACATGTTGCCATTGCGCCCTCCACTGGCACTCATTATGCGCCTCCTGGTGCCCTTGGTAGCCCTTCCCAAATCATGGGCACGAAACGCCACTTTGCTGCATCACCCGCTCCTCTTCCTGCCCCCCCCCAACCGTTCAAAATTCCCACCAAACCGCCGA
Source organism: Suillus hirtellus (assembly GCA_016695485.1). Taxonomy (NCBI): domain Eukaryota; kingdom Fungi; phylum Basidiomycota; class Agaricomycetes; order Boletales; family Suillaceae; genus Suillus; species Suillus hirtellus. Next base: position 203,594 of record MU172299.1, on the reverse strand, counting down.
CGACCTGCTCTCAGTCCATCTCATCCTCCTTCCCCCAGCACTTATTTGTTCCATCCGGTACTTCCTACCTATAGCTGATTTCATTCTTGCGGAGTGGTTTTTTTTACAATTTTATTAATGCAGTCATTTGAAATACAAGTCTTTTTGATCCTACTTGCTACCCATGATGAATCTATGCCCTGGCTACTTTTGCTACTCTAAAGCACAACTTTCCCCTCTGTATAGCACGCTTTGAAAATCCTAAGTGTTTGAATGTCCGACTTCGTGCCAACGTGTGCTGAGCATGATTCAACTGTTCTTATGCGAGTTTGTTGAAGCTTTAGCCGGGAGTTTAAAGCATTTAAGCGAGTTTTGAAATGTTTTAAAAGTTGAATTGAGTACCACTATTGTATTGTACCCAGTCCTTAAAGGGTTCTGGAGCATTTTCAAACTCCGGTTTATGATACACGGGGAAGTCACAATTCTCGGCGAAGTTTGCTAAATTCATTGAGATTTCCAAATTTGCGTCAGCTCATTAATCTTGGGCGCTCAAGCTTCCGACCTACGTCCTGCATCCATGCGAACTAGCAAGCATGCATTATTTATTTATTCTCGGACCTGAAGTTGCAAAATACCAATGGTAAGTTCTTCGTAATACTCGCCCGAGAGCGCCTGTATGTATGACAACTCATCAGCCAAGGTTGCGGTGGTTCATGATGGGGGAGAAGCGGACGACTACCAGTTCGTTGCCTTCTTCATTATTGAGAAGTTCCAGAAATGCCTGCGCCTGACTACACGAGAATGAAATTACGAGTTTGTTGTGCGTGGTTAAGTTCATATACCTCGGGTTGTTCCTTACGCTCATACAATTATGATATCATCTGTAGGACGTATATGGCGATTCTCCTTTAATGTGGAGCCTAAGGGGAAATGGGTTGCTATCTGTCGTCTCTCTTGGCACCATCTTCCGGCTTTACTCTGGCCAGAAAATTCATACAAAGAAAGGGGAACCTGGCCGTGAAGCACCGCTCAAAAAGGTATACGAGGACAAGGGAACAGAATTCTCGCGCTGAAGGGGTAAGTTTACATCTGCCTTGACACATTCGAAGTTGAGGAACTGATGAATTTATGATTTGTTTCCTTGTTGGTCATACAGAAATGGAAAAGCCAAGCGGGATTGAGCGATCAGTGGGTAATATACGAGTAAGTCCTTTGCTTCCTCAAATTGACCTTTATCTTGAATTGGTGATTCCTGCGAGCAACATATCTTGCCACTCTTCTCCTCTAACGATTTCAACTGACTGTGTTATTGTAGCAATCCAAAAGATGTAGCCTGCGATGACACGCTGGATAAAATGCTGGAGATCACACTCGAAAATCCTCCGCTCGTTATGACAGGTTTGCCTTAGTGCACTTGAATTCCAGTACGTACATCTGGACGTTCATAACACGCTCACAGGCCGAACATTTCATACAGGTTGTTTTTTGCTGTGCTGCTAGCTTTATTCGACGTTTTGTGTTGCTCCATGTCTTGTCTTACTAGCAAGCATCACGGCTAGTAAACACCGACCAAGAAGGTGCTTGCATACGAACACGCGTCCAAAATACGTCACGCACCTACAGCAGTTAAGATGATTAACCCTGGACCCGAGGCGAGAACTGAGTGGAGGAATTCTATCATATCGAATGAGCATCACGCGGCGATTCACGCCGTCCGGACGCACGCGCAAGCTAAGAAAAATGACCACGACTTTCGGATATTCGTACTATACTTATTTCCCTTATCTCGTACACTAGTACTGCTGTACATGTACACCTCGTAGAGTACCGCGGCAGTAACAGTTTCCGCGGTATATGGACATGCTTGAGTGTATATACATAGAACATGCTGCTTAGTCAACATCGAGTCGCTCGCTGCAGAATAGTCATGTACCAAATATAACTTAACTATTTGGTGACCCGGGTAGATTCACAGAATTCCTTTTTACTCCTCTCATGCTGTTCTATCGCATAACCCAATGATCAGCGCTAGCTCGCTTGAGCCGGCTACCATCACTTCAAATTTTCGACTGCCCACACTCAGTATGGTATCGGCCCGAGTCGCAGTAATTATCTAAACGACTACCACCGCCGACAAGCTGAACTGGAAGCAGGCCGTCTGGGTTGATCTTCTACTTTGTCGCTCAGTGACGCGTTCAACTTACTGCGGTGCATTCCATATCTCTCCTTCAAGTTAGTCTTCCGTCGAGAGGTCTCTAGCGCTCCTCACAGTACCCGGCACCGACCACTCAGTCCTGTGCAATGATTGAACTCTAAAGCACACGTGTTTGATACTATCATGAACACCAGTCTGCTTACCCTTATGAGACTATATGGGGTGATTATCGACTAAAGTCAACGAGGCACTAGATATCGGGTCAACGCGAGAACACGGAAAGGAACGGGTAGCGAAGTACTGCGGCCGTAGGCTGCGATCATTCTACAGGTAAGTCAGTTTGTCACATTATTAATATCGTGTCCCCGAAAATTGCTAATAGGACGCTTAATCGGTTTCGGGCACCGTAAGTCCAAGCCCGGGAATGGGTTCATTATCGTCCTTGTCTTCCTCAACTGATTCACGTTCGAGCTTACGGTGCGTAATTGTTGAGTATGTGTGCTAACGTTGAGCCGCAACAAGACAGTCTGAGCATTACTTTGGTCTTGTCAAGGTCCTTCTGATCATAGTTTTGATCTTTCCGGGCTCATCTGCGACTGAGGCGGATCAACAGGTCATCCTGGGCCCGTAAGCAATACATAATATTCGTCAGCAGTATGATTGCTTTACATCCTTTTCTCGAAGGGGTTGTCAAATTTTCAGAACGGCCAAACCTTCATCGGTACCTCTCAAATTTCGCTTAGACTTTGTCTACGCCTTTTATTGTTTCAGCGGTGTTAAACTGGAGGCAGTTGCTGCAGGAGAGTCTGTTCGACCGCATCAAGTTATATTATCCCTCGGGTTATCAAGGCTACTTTCCTCCGGATAGTCTTTTTCTAAATTTTGACCATTTCAACAACCGCACTTGGTATTAACTAGAAAGACCCCACCTTACTCTGCGCAGCAGATGGTGAGTGGTGAATCTGGAGCGGGATTCACTGCTCATCTTTGAGCTACTATCAGACTCAGATGACAGCATCTCCTGTGGTGTTTCAGTGTACTGGGTTATAGATATGGCTAGGACTGGGACTCAGACTCGAGTCTTTGCTGAAAACAGAACCGAATGTCATTATGAAATTGCTATCAACAACTTGAATGTCGCGGCGTTCTAAGTTATAGTCAGGAGCTGGATGCGGGTAGCACTGTATCGTGACGGAATAAATATAACATGTGTTACGACTGCAAGGACACGCGAAAATGACGAGATCAACTCGTTTGTATCACTAGCAGGAACAGCTAACTCTGTATGTCGTACTCTCCCTTTATATACTCCAGAACTTCATCGACCGAAGGCCGCATCTCAATCTGCGTCGACCAACAGCGTTCAATATAGCGCCAGTGAACATCGGCAATTGCAGGCGATGCGGGTCGTGTTGGCAGAATGCCTTTAGATTTGGCCATAATAACAAGAGACACTGTCTTCATGTCGAAGTACGGGGAGCAGTTGAATAGCACCTGATAAAGTATTTGGAATCATTTATTCGCTAAAGATAAGAGGGTCTTGACGTTACCTGCATCATGATGCAACCAAATGAATAAATGTCACTCGCTTCATTTGGCTTGCTAGCACATTCGTCGGAACTGTCAAGATCAAGCGGTATGATTTCCGGAGCAGCCCAACGAATTGCGCCTGAGCTGTGGGATGCGAAGAAAGATGTCTCGTGATCCGCCAGCAGGCGCGACAGACCAAAATCTGCAAGGAGAGCATCCCCGTTCTCATCGATCAGAACATTAGGCTGAAATTCTATTAGCAACGCGGACTGACTGGTGAAAAAATTGTGACATACAGGCATAAGGTCTCCGTGTACAATATCTTTAGAATGCACTGATTCATCGTGCATCGTCAAGATGAGGTCACATAGCAACTAAATTCACTCACGATACTGCAGACCTAAAACGACTTGGAGGAGCTGTATTTCAACTGATCTGAGGGCTCGTTTATAATACGTAGATGAGAAATACTCACAAGAAGAAAAAGTCGATGCATTTCAGGTGGCGACTGCTCACGCCGTATTGTGTCCAGATATTGATGGAGAGAACCATTTTTCATCCATGGACACACTAGCGCTGGGATAATTTCATATTTTTCCGTAGTGCCATACAAAGGCACTATGTGCGAGTGTTCCAGCTGTCTCCAAACAAAGACTTCCTGACGTAATTTCTGTATGGAAAGTGATGTTAGATGCTACATACATCGACTGCACGAGAGCTAACCTTGATCAATTTATTTAGGTCTTCTGGTTTCCTCGATGGCACTCTGAAAGCCTTGACTGCGACGTTTCGCGGGAGTATCTATTAGGATTTAGCCAATCTTTTGGAAGGAAATCAAGTAATAAACGAACTCTGATACCGTTTCGGAGAAAGGAATTTGTCAATTTGCATTTCCAGACGTTGCCAAATCCGCCACAACTGTAGGGGAAGTCATCGGTGCGTGAAATGTAAGCTGTAAGATCCTCAGGTTCATCATGGTATTTTTTGAAGTCAACATATCTGGAAATGAAGACGTTCAGTCATAGCTCAAAGCACTGTCTGTTTTGGAGAGAAGTATACACACGGTTTAAGGAAAGTTTGCGTCAGTGGTGAACGAAGATCACCCTCGTGATGAGGGTCATCACATGCAACCAGGGGTCCAAGGTCCTCGAAACTGAAAGATGACCCAGAAGGCGAGACAATACAGGGCGATTCGGAGTCGGTGCTACTCGCAGTAAGACCCGGGACAATTTTTGATTCATCAGAATCATTGCCCTGATGATACACAGAATTCGGTCAATGTCTTCTGAACGCCCATTGACAAGTAAGTACTCACTGAAGTGGCACTCCCGCTGGTGAAACGTGAGATAGACTGCGAGCAAATAATGCGCAGTTTCTTCCAGTCAGTTCCTAATCATTCGCCATCAGCATTGATCCACCAGGTAGAACTCTACTTGCCATTAGATTTTGGATTCTCCGCAACCGGATGTGACATGATGCTAGGGCAGCAACGAAAAGAAGACTTTCGAGAATAGGAAATGTCAGGAGCTACAGCAAGTAGAGAGCGAACTCACATTTATTAGACTGGAAGCATCCTTGCAAGTTTCACAGAAGTAAACCATGAGTATAAACTTGCCATCACATATCAGCATGAGCACTCATTTGCGAGTCTTCTGAACTGCCAGAACCTGCGTTCTTGGCCGTGATCTCTCCAAAACATCAGGTGGATGATCACCATATTCACGGTGGCTGAGCCCAGATTAATGAATTCACCGTGGCAGGTAACCGTAGGTTTGAGGTAGGTGGCAGACCCTTGTAATATGATCAAGTGGTCTAACCGCAATCATGTGTTGACGCGAGCACTCACAACGGTGTTAACTCGATCAGAAGAGTGATGGTTTCTCATATCACAAGAACAGCTCAGACGAAACTTTCGGGAGTACAACTCGGTGCTGTGTATTGGCCGACCAGTGCTTCTCCGCGAACAACGGTAGGGTAGTACCTGCTGGATATGAATACTTGTCATGTATGGGGCAAACAGGTTTGAATGCCCCTTCTATGTTGTGAAGTCCAAGTCAGTGCTCGCGAATTCAAGTCTGGTAGTTGTGACATACTCTCAGGCTGGCCATACTAGTACACAATGGCCCATCGTTCAAGATATTCGGATGTTCGCGAGACAAGTGCTGGTAGCCACTGAATTTTAAATCTACAGATTGAGTTCTGTCGATTATTCCTCCCATTATTCTAAGAATGGCATTCAGAATCGAATACTGCGATAGAGGCTGAGCGCATAGTAGCAACTTGCAAGGGATTGCTGGAGGCTGTTTTTAAAAGTCCGCACTTCGCGGCGCACCTCTGGCATTTTCGTAGGTGACCGGTTGACCTCATGTCAGATTCGTCTGTGCCTCGATGTTTGCCACTGAGTTGCACAGCTTGTCGATCACGGTGGTGTCTTCTTGACTCAGTGAGTCTTTTAATACCGTTATGAAACGCGGGCATACTGATCAAACCAAAGTTTGTACTGTCACGGTGTACCAAAGTTTGGTTGAATCCATGTAAGTACTCGAATAAATAACCACTGTGACACCTGTAGTTGGGTTGGCCTTCATACTGAGCGCTGAAATGAATCGCCACCTCCACGATCAAACTTCTAGACCTCGAGGCCGCGTTTTCCGCGCGAGAATTACCACATGCATGAAACTTTAGAAGAAAGTTTTTCCGTACATATCGATGTTCGAATCACTCGATTGGCCACCAATTACAGCTACAAACTTCGTGCATCGACTATTGCCACTGCTCTGGGAATGTGATAAGCTGTGTGAGGTGATAGTGTGGATGCACTTCCATCAATTGCCCCGTCCATCGCAGCCGGGCTAGCTTTTTGGGCTGGTACAAAGTTCTACAGGCCATACTTAGCATGGTATACACAGGTGGGTGTTTGACTGGATGTATGTTATGTGATTTTGTGAACCAAGGGATATAATTAAAACAGCATTTATAGCATGCTGTTCGAAGGTATGCATATCGCCTGCATTCAGCGTCTGGTTTCGAACATCCACATCTTGTACTTGCCCCAACAACCATAGGTCATGTCCAACAAAACGCTTGACCACGCCCCTCAACAGGGCTCTGGTGTGTCTGACCTGCTTTCATATCTCGGACTAGTGGTGAAGTTACCTTTGACGTTCTTTCGACGGTCATACCGAGAAATGACACCCATAAGCCTCCATTCGTTTTCTGAAGGCTTGTACCCTAATCCGCAAGGCCCTGTTCAGAATCCAGTCATCTCAGACTCTTGGACCGTTCTGTTCAAAGGTCACAGCATTGATGTTCCTGAGTACGCACATTACTTCTCTCAGTGTTTATCAGCTGAATTCTAGAATAGCTTGATGAACCCATCATCAGATTCTTCCAGGTGGACACCAACCACTCCAGCCAATTCGCAGGGGCATCCTGCGGGAGAGTCTCAGTGCGGCTCTGCCCTTGATCTCACCAGGAAAATTGTTCGGCGCGAAATATACCCAACTCTGTCAGGTACGTACAGTGACGTTTGGCTATCAACGTGGTGCCATGACAAGCGAAAGCGTGATGTGAGTAAATTTTACATATTAGAATCCTCAAAATACTAATTGAAACTTGTCAAGGTTGCGGTCAAGTCAGTGAAAATCCCATTTTTGAATGAGGATGAAAAAAGTAATAATCGTCAAGTTCGTTCTCTCGTTTGTGTTCAAGAAAATCCGCTTACGCATGACTTAGAAACTAATGGATAAAATATCATCTTGGGCACAATTACTTCACAGGAACGTCTTGCCACTATATGGAATTGCGCACGGTTTTGGGCACTTTCCATCACTGGTGACGCCTTGGGTGAATGAGGGGTCGTTGAATGACTACATCGCTAATCATCATTTGTCACTGGGGGGCAAGTTGGATCTCGTAAGACTTTAGCCATTTCGGTGGAAACGTGTTTCTTACTCTTGCACCTGCGTGGCATTAGGCCAAGCAGGTAGTAGCTGGCCTTGGCTATCGTAGGTCTTCTTGCATTCGTCATTGCAATGATTTTCGTTGATTCCAAATGTAGTACACGCTCATTCTATTGTACACGGAGATATCTCTGGAGTAAGATCACTGTCCCTGGAAGTATGGTTCGCTAATACTCGTCTAGCTCAATATCCTGGTGGACCATGAGGGTAGAGCACAATTGTGCGACTTCGGAGTCATGCTGTTGCTCGCAGAAATCCCATCTTTGGCACAGCCATCTGGAGGTATCCGCTCTGCGGTACGGTGGACCGATCCTCAGTTATTCGATGTCCAAAAAGGCGAAATCAATCCATGCATCCCAACGGAGCAGACTGATATCTATTCAATAGGCAGTGTTGTCCTGCAGGTATGGTACATCATGTCCTCGTGGCATCACCTGCTTACCATATTGCAACCCTAGTTGCTCACAGGATCAATACCTTACTACGATGTCAAGGATAACATCCGTGTCCTTATATTATCTTCGAAAGGCGTAAAACCCAAATGTCCTCCAGAAACGAATGTCACTAGTGCACAGTGGAGTTGTATTCAAAGATGTTGGTCTCCTCACGGACTTGCCAGTCGTCCAACTATCGAGGAAATAGAAGAATTTATCGAGTCTGAGCTACTGATGGCAGGTATGCATTAGCACACTTGAATTCCAGTACGTGTATTTGCACGTTCATAACACGTTCGCAGACAGAATATTTCATACAGGCTGTGTTTTGTTGTATCGCTAGCTGTTTTCGGTGTTTTACGTTGCTCCATGCCTTATCTTACTAGTGGTCGTTCTACGTGTCTGATTGTTACCGAACCCTTACATCCTTGTTCCATTTGCTCTTTTGGTTGTTGATTGCGTGCGAATGAAATCGCCTGCGATTGAATGGAATAGCCACGAGATTGATAATAGCCCGTGGGCCCCGCTTATGGTACGAGGCCAAAACCGTGCAACGATATTTCATGAATTAACAGATTTTATATTGTCCAGCAGGCATCACGACTCATAAACGCCGACTCAGAAGGCGCTTACATGCGAGCAGCCATCCAGAATACGTCACGCACCTACTGCCGGTCAGACGATCAATACGGGGTCCGAGAGGAAGACATGAATGAAAATGAGAACCTAGTAAGACGAAGCTTCCCCTTCCTACGATGACAAATACCTGGGGTGCCACATTCAAAGGTGGGGGTTCTGCGCATCGTAAAGGCCATTCAAGTTGCCTTACAAATGATCAATAAAATCAACTGACGTCTTTAGCATCGTGTTTCTCCCAGAGAGGGAAGCGAAGGGTGCCGACGGAAGGAACAGGACTTGTATCATATCAAATCAGCATGACGCCATTCCGACGAAAGCGCAAGCTAACACAACTTTTGTCGAGCATCGGCTATTTGTAAGTACTACGTACTCTGTGGGAAAGCAACATTTAGATTGAGCTGCGGTGAAAATAGGAAATTGTGGCTATGACACGAAGGGAGAGCACAAAGGGGCAGGCATTTAAGCGCGGAGAAGAATCTAAGGTCAAACAACAGTATGTTCAAGATATCGACATATACATAAAAAACATTCCAAGGGTTGTATACCAGGAAACCTTAGGCAGGTTCCCAAGATTTTTATGCATATACAGAAGCATCGGAGGTATGCATAGCTACTTTTCTATGATACTAGCTAGGGTACCGGGTTGTGTCGAAGCTTAATCTCTGCCAGGGTGTGGCGCTTTAGACGCGCATTTTCAGGGGGCGGGCGGGTAGGGGCCTGTCTAGGGAGGGTCTTGCCTGGGCCTCGAGGTGTTCATATACTTTGCATGTACTTATACTACCCAGAGCGCATGTAGTGTAGTAGCACCTAACGCAAATACCACCTCTATATCCTTCGGTAGGGTATCAGTTCCTGTTCCAATGCCTGCCCCGGAATTTAAATGCAGACAACCATCCATATTCTCCTTTCTATCCGCCAAGCAGAGACGTGCCACTGCTCTAACCAAAATTCGTACACTTGTCTTTGTTACAGATGGTAACACCCATTCCCCCGTTGAATGGGATATCACAACTGCAGAGCTCTCCAACCTCCTGCAAACACGTAATTTCGAGGGTCACACGGCGCTATATTGGGCGATTGTGAATCACGCGGCATTTGTTAAATTCATTGACCGATTCAAATTCTCGCCCGAATGCTCTTCCGACCTACGTCTTGCATGCATGCGAACTAGCAACCATGCATTATTCTCGGACTTGAAGCTGCAAAATACCAATGGTAGGTTTCTCTTAATACCCACCTGAGAGCGTTTGCATTGATGTCTGATAACTCGTTACTCATCAGCCAAGAACGAGTCTTTAAGACTGTTCCTGGGCTGTCAACCAGATAAGGTTACGGTGGTTGATGATGGGGGAGACAACTACCAGTTCGTTGCTTCCTTCGTCATCGAGAAGTTCCAGAAACGCCTGTGCACTACACGAGAATTAAATTATGAGTTTGTCGCACGTGGTATAGGTTCATGTCTTTCGGGTTGTTCCTTACGCTCATACAATCATGCCATCTCCTGCAGGACGTATATGGCGATTCTCCTTTAATGTGGGGCCTAAGGAGAAATGGGTCGCTAGCTGTGGTCTCTCTTGGCCCAGTCTTCCAGCTTATGCACGTTCTTCACTCCGGCTAGAAACTCATACAAAGACAGGGGAACCTGGCCGTGAAACACCCAGAAAGGTACACGAGGATACAAATTTCATGGAAATGCGAGTGGCGAAGGGGTAAGTTTAAACTTGACACATTCAAAGTTGAGGTACTGATGAATCTATGATTTGTATGCGACTATTCTTTGTTTCCCTGTTGGCTATGCAGAAAGACGGGCAACGCAGATAAAAAAGCCAAGCCCACCTACTGGGACTCGGAGTTGAGCGATCAGTGGGTAACATATGAGTAAGTCTTTTGCTTCCTCAACTTGATCCTTATCTTGGAATGGTGATTGCTGCGAGCAACATATCTTGCCACTCTTCTTCTCTGATGATTTCAACTGACTGTGTTGTGTTGTTGTAGCAATCCCAATGATCTAGCCTGCGATGACACCCTACATGCAACGCTGGAGATCACACTCGAAGATACTCCGCCCGTTATGACAGGTTCGCCTTAGCGCACTTGAATTCCAATACATACATCTGCACGTTCATAACACGCTCACAGACCGAACATTTCATACAGGCTGTGTTTTGCTGTACCTCTAGCTTCATTTGGTGTTTTGTGTTGCTCCATGTCTTGTCTTACTAGTTGTCGTCCTACGTACTTGATTGTGACCGGAACATTGTGTCCCTGTTCTATTGGATCTTTTGGTTGTATGCGAACGAAATCGCCTGCGATTCAATGGAATACCAGTGAGCGTCCCTGCCTATGGTGCGAGGATAAATGTACAAAAAAAACCTCATAAATTAATAAATTCAACATTGTCCAGCAAACATCCCGGCTAGTAAACACCGACAAAGAAAGTGCTTGCATGCGAGCAGCGACACAAAACACGTCACGCACCTACAGCGGTTAAGACGATAAACCAGGCGAAAACTGAGTGACGAGGGGTTCTATCATATCAAATCAGCATCACGCCGTCCGAACGCAAGCGCAAGAATCACCACGACTATACTTATTTCCCTCATCTCGTACATTTCTCCGCAGGACAGCTCGTAGAGCACCGCGGCTTAACGTTTAACCTTATAACAGTTCCGCGGTGTATGGAGTGTATTTAGAACATTGAGCTGCTTAGTCAGCGTCAAGTTGTTCGGCGATGCCAGCTGCACCAAATTTAACTCTTTCACCCGAACCTAGGTTCACAGAATCACTTTTTGCTTTTCTCATGCTGTCCTACCGCGTAATCCAATGATGAGTGCTGAGCATTAGCTCGCTTGAGCCGGCTACCATCACTTCAGATTTTCGACTACCCATGTTCAGTACTCTAGTATTTCGGGATGGTGTCGGCCTGAGTCGCAGTAATTATATCAACGACTACCACCGCCGACAAGCTGAACTGGAAGTAGGCCATCTGGGTTTATCTTCTAGGTTCTTTGCCGCCCAGTGACGCATTCAACTTTTCCACATCTCTCCTTCAAGTTTGTCTTCCGTCGAGAAGCCTCTAGCGCTCCTCACAATACCCGGCACCGACCACTCAGTTCTGTGCAGTGAATGCACTCTAAAGCACGCGCGTTTGATACTATCATAAACACCAACTCGAACAGTCTGCTTATCCTTACGAGACTATATGGAGTGACTATCGAATAAGGTCAACGAGGCACTAGATATATCGGATCAACGCGAGAACGAGAAGGAAATAGGCAGAAGCGGGTAGCGAAGTACTCGGCTGATGGTGACATATGTCGAATAGGCGGCGAACATCCTACAAGTAAATCAGTTTGTCACATTATTTATATCGTGTCCCCGATACACGGAGAAATTTGCTGATAGGACGTTTCATCGGTTTTGGGCACCGCAAGTCCAAGCCTGGGAATGGACGCTCGTCATCATTGTCCATGTTTTCTTACTTCAACTGATTCACGTTCGAGCTTACGGTGCGTAATTGTTGAGTATCTGTGCTAACGCTGAACTGCAACAGGACAGTCTGAGTACTTGTCTGCTCTCGTTAAGGTTAGAGTCCTTCGATCACAGCTTCTATCTTTGCCAGGCTCATCTATGACTGGGGCAGAGTAAAGTGTCATCCTAGACCCGTAAGCAATGCATAGTGTTCGTCAGCAGTACAGGAAGGGGCTGTCGAATTCTCAGAATGGTCAAGCTTTCATTGGTGGCTTTCAAATTTTCAATCAGATTTTCATCAACGCCTTCTACTCTTTCGGCGGTGTTGAACTGGTGGCGGTTGCCGCGGGAGAGTCCGTTCGACCGCATCAAACTATCCCTCGGGCTATCAAGGCTACTTGCATCCGGATAGTCCTTTGACCATCCTAACAATTGAACTCAGTATCAACTGAAAGACCCTACGCACAGCAGACAGTGAGTGATGAATCTGGAGCGGAATTCGCCGCTCATCTCTTCGACCTACTATCAGACTCGAATGTGACAGTATCTACACTGACTATGGTATTCCAGCGTGGTAGGTTTGGCACCGCTGCACACGTTGTGAATGCCGTCCTCTTGACAGCGGTTCTGGTCCGGCCTCTCGCATCTTTGTGGGTAACCAGTCGAGGCGTTTTTGTGCCTGCGCTCGTGAGTCCGTGCTATTGCCTTGCGTTGATAGAATGCAACACTGATAATACAGTTTGTGATGTAGTATGGCACTCGCAGTATCATTTGAGACGTTCGTCTCATCGAGATAGAAATGTTCTACATCGAAACATGTATGGTGGTACTTCATACCCAAAAAGCGATGAGGTAGATATGTGTAGATGCGGACGTCCAAGTACAGGTAGATACAAATCTCAGAGTTTCAGGATGGCAAGATTTCGTACAAAACACAAAGAATCTTAGTAACGATAAAAAAAATACAAGCAAATCAGACTTCGATTGCATAGTCACAAAGCAACGGTAATGACCATGCAGATGTAAAGAGTCACTCTGCAGCATGTATCCTGGTCAATTGTCACTATTCCGTGAGCCATGACGAGCTAATTTTTTTCGAGTGTCATCTCTAGCTTTGCATGTAGGATTTTATCGCAGTCTGCATCTGTGGGATCGCTACGACAAAACAGTCAGTTGAGCTCGTCAAAGGAGAACAGTTGCAATATGTGATCGAATTGAGGAAGCAAAAGACTTACTCGTATGTCATCAGCTGATCGCCTAACGTCCAAGTTGTCCACTCGAACTTTTCGCCGTCTACCTTGCCGATGTATCTGCATAGCCAATGGGGGAGGAAAGGATCGCATAGGAATCATAGATACATCGGTACCTCGGCTTCGGATGTGTCAAGGCAGATTGAAACTTACCCCAAGGGTACGTGTGTTTGTTCACATGTCTTGCTCCCACCCTTGAACACCCTTTTAGGCGGTGTTTCGCGCCCAGATTCCCCTTTCCTTGTACAATTTTCTATCACAATTGAATAACATACTGGAGAAACTGGAAGACTAGGCGAAGAGAGGCCAAAGCCAACGATCCATTTCCCCTTTCTCCCCGGTCCGAAGCTGAGCGACCATATACGTCCTGCAGGATATGGCATGATAATGAGCGTAAGGAACAGGCCAGAGTATATGAACCTATACTTCGCGCAACAAAATCATACTTTAATTTTTGTATAGTGCACAGACGTTTCTGGAACATCCTGACATGGACGGAAGCAACGAACTTGTTGTCGTCCAGTCCTCTCACATCATGCACTTCAACCTCATCTGGTGGACAGCCCAGAAATTGTCTTAAAGACTCGTCCTGGGCTAATCAGTACGTCATACATCGATGCAAACGCTCTCAGGTGCGCATTGAAAACTTACCATCAGTGTTCTGCAAATTCAGTTTCAAGAATAATGCATGGTCGTTAGTTCGCATGCATGCAAGACGTAGGTCTAAAGAACATTCGGATGACAATTCTGAGATGAACAACCTAAACGCCGAGAATGCCTCTTGCCGGTGATTCACAATTGCCCAATATAGCGCCGTGTGACCCTCGATATTGAGTGTTTGGAGAAGGTCGGAGAGCTCTGCAGCTGTAAGATCATAAGCACATTTATTGGCAATCAACTCAATGGACGAAGGGCTGAGATTCGTGGTGGAGACAAGATCACGAATGCGAAGTAGAACAGTGGCACGTCTCTGCTTGACTGATAGAAAGGAGAATATGGATGGTTGTCTGCATTTGATTCGGATGTTAGAACTTGTGTCGTACGATGGAGGCGAGCTAGCAATGGACTTGCTATTATCGATGACTTCAGATTTCGTAGCCATGATGGCGGAACCGTTGAGTGATGCGAAAGGGGTCCTTCGTTGAGGCAATACAATAGAATAGGGGCGTTGTGCCAAGCATCCCACGCGACCTCATAGGGTAAGCGCAGACTGTTGGTTGTCCATGACAGTCATGATGCGCGCACAAGACTGAGCGGTCCGTGTCGATTACTGTGAAGAGCGCGAGAGACCTCCCGACGACAGACATACTTGGAGGAGAAAGATTAAATGCATCGTTGCAAGTTGTCACGGTCGACAAACGGGATCAACCCAGACGGCTTGCTTCTACTGGTAGGTAGCAAAAAAATCCCTGAATTAAGGCCTGGTTGATGAATGCAAGTATTATTAGTAAGCGCTAGTCTACGCTGTTTCGGTTCGATAAGTCGGGTCGGAATGTGAAAACTTGGATCCAGCTGTCTCGTTGACGTCTACGGCTCATTCACTAATTTATCAGAATGCTATACTACTTGAGGATATCATTCGTCTATATCGAACCCAAAACATGCGAAAGTTACGGCGCTGTCTTACTTCTGTTCTACCAATTTTCTAGGAATCTTGAAAACTTGTACTAGTACATCACCGCATGCCAGCACCTGAACTTCTTCGTTTCTCTGTATCTTTGATTGTCAAAGTCGCAGAGACAGCTGACGACTATGTAACAGATTCGGTCACAATTAGCCAGTATTGTGCCTTTTCTGAATCACTCCGTCAAGTCTGCGTTGTTGGCACATTTGGCATGACTACCATAGGCACGGAGCACCATGGACCGTACGCTGTCACTTGTTACGTTCTGAAATTGTACTCACAAAACCCATCCTTGACAGAGTCATCAAAGTGATTATGAAACATACCCCTTCTCCAACGCTTTTAACGCATGTGCATCTTCGTATCGTAATGATAGAGCACCTCTAACGTGATTTGTGAACTCATCTTTTCTTCTTGCAACTTCAGCTAAACGAAGCTACTAATATATAGCGCCGCTCACCTTCGAGTTCGAACATTACGAGAATGCATGACAGATCCTAACGTTGAGCTTTTTCATCGAGTACCGTCTTCAACAAGACCTGGAAATTCCGCAACTTGAAGTTCGTGCTATAACTATTCGTGACCTCACTCAACTCATAACGCAGTGCTAGAGATGCCTTACGAACCCATGATGAGGCGCGACAATCCTTCATGCCGCTGTAGTCTACTCGCTGGTTCGCTGTCACGATATCCGATTAGGACCTAGTTGAAGCAATTGTTACAGCAAGAGAAGGAACTCGAAGTTCATACAAACCATTGGACACCTAATCGAAATTATAGCAGAAGAAAACCTTCTGACTGCTCGGAACCATGATTATCGCCTCAATATTCTGACCTAGGCTCTTATGACACGTCCGTATGTGATTGAAGGTATAAAAACTTCGCGACTCTCTGACATCTGGTAATCATTCCCCTCGATCACAGTCATGCAGCTCTCACTTGTTTTCAAGACGCTCCTTTCCTTCATCGCTATTGCAGCAGCATATCCCACACCATCGGTGATGAAACTTTCTTGTGAGGAATTATACGTCATTCTAGTTGATGGGTTTGGAGCTGATATACAATGCAGCTATGGCTAAGCGTTCGGGGGGGCTTGGCTCTAACCTTGTTGGTTATTTGGACACTAGGTCC
This sequence comes from Suillus hirtellus, assembly GCA_016695485.1. Lineage (NCBI taxonomy): Eukaryota > Fungi > Basidiomycota > Agaricomycetes > Boletales > Suillaceae > Suillus > Suillus hirtellus. The sequence goes on along the minus strand of MU172299.1, from coordinate 187,419 downwards.
CCCAATGATCTTAGTCAACCTAGCGCGCCCGGCGGTCCTCCCAATAGCGACGTCAGCTACCTAAACACTCGGACCCCCAACGACCTTAGTCAACCTAGCGGACCCAGCGGACCTCTCAATAGTGACATCAACTATGTGAATACTCGGGCCCCCAACGACCTTAGTCAACCTAGCGTACCCAGCGGACCTCTCAATCGTGACGTCAACTACTTGAACACTCGGGCCCCCGACAATAGTCACTCCAGCAATCCTTCCAGCAATCCATCCACCACTCCTTCCACCACTCCCTCCACCACTCCCTCCACCACTCCCTCCACCAGTTCTAACGACAAAAGTCACTCCAGCAACTCTGCTAATAGCGACGCTGAATACTTAAACACTCGGGCTCCCGGCGATGATGATAGTCACTCCAGCAATTCTGCCAGTGATGACGCTAAGCACTTGAGCGTTCGGGCCCCGGACGATAACACTAGTCATTCTAGCAACTCTGCTAGTGATGATGCCAAGTACTTGAACGTTCGGACCCCCGACGATACCACTAGTCATGACAGCAATTCTGCTAGTGATGACGCCAAGTACTTGAGCGTTCGGAACCCCGACGATAACACTAGTCATGACAGCAATTCTGCTAGTGATGACGCCAAGTACTTGAACGTTCGGACCCCCGACGATAGCAGTAGTCACTCTAGCAATTCTGCCAACGATGACGCTGAGTACTTGAGCGTTCGGGCCCCTGACGTCAGTAATGTCAGTAGTACTTCTAATACTGCTAACTCTTCCAATGGCAATGGCGATCAGAGCGATGGCGATGAAGATTAAATCGTGAATCGCGAGGAGTAAACTTGTATCCAAGAGAGGTACTGTCTGCCTTTGTTTTCTATTACTGTTCCAATAGTGACTCACTCTTTTTTGCAGAGCAAAAGAGGGTTCGTGACTCCCGAGGAATGATACAACGTGGTCGGCATCACGATTCATCTGTCCTATATATATATATTATATCCACAATACCCGTTTCTGCCCACGTCATTCTACCTCTCGGCCTGTTCTAATAGACCTCCCAGTACGATACTATTTCCACTCAGTCTTTCAAACTAGGACTGAGTGAGCATACTTACCACGTCCGCATATACCTACCCGACAATACGGGGTCCCCTTTTTTCTGCTTATAGCGGTTGAAATAGTCTAGCCTGCCAGATGTTAGATGATGTGCATTACTCCTTGCATTAGTTGTATGCATGTTTTTATAATGTTAATATGATGAGCGTCGCGCATGTCGTAGTTGAGCGGATACAGCAGCATGTTGAGCTCGCACGGACGTATAGCAATTCGGCACTGATCGATATACTAAGTAGTACAAGGTTACTGACAGCGAGATACAAATACAACAGTCTGCCAACGAAAGGACGTATAGCAATTCGGTGCTGATCGAGATCGATATATAGTAGTACATAGTTAGTGAGACAGCGAGAAACAAATACAACAATCTGTCAAATTACGAGCCAATCAAACAGTGACGGATTCAGAGGGAGGCTCTGCTTTTCCCGTCAACGTAGCTATGCTATGCACGAGCTGTTCAACCTGTGTCGCAAGTGCACTAAGTCGGCGATCCTGTGCTACGAAGCGAGATTCCACCATCGCAGCCAGTTTATCGTCTCGTAAAGAAAGCGAAGTGGTCTCGTCGACGTTAGCCAAAGGTTCGTCTGATGCTTCCATGCCTGTATGTCTTTAATCTTGACCAACCAGTGTTTGTAAGGGTGGTGATCCTCGACCACGTTGAACACATCGTGAAATGCACAATCGCCGCATAGGGCAATGGGGGAGTTGTTTTCTGCGATGATTGTTAAGTTTTGTGCCCCGATAGACGTATGAAAATCTGACCTCCACAAGTGAAGCATACATAAAAAATACCTTCCATCTTAACGCCGCATTCAGCACAAGAATAGGCATCCTCATTCGCGGCTGAGGTTCCAAGTATCCTCTCGAGTGCAATTCCTGTGTTCCCATTTACTTTCTCATCACCTTCCCGCAAATCGACACAGGTGGAAGAATCATCTGCTCGCGTGGCTTCTGTCGGATGCGGAAGTTCGGGTCCGTCTGATTGCGTTTGGGATACGTCTTCCGGCGGTGTTGTGATAGGCAAGATAGTAGATAAGAAATTCCTGGCATACCACCGAACCCGGCCGCAGCGACCATAAGGGAGCACCATACGGAAAACAAGCAAGTTGTGCGTCGCCTTGTGGTCCGATGGATATTTGTGTTTTGAGACAGGCAGAGATTCGCATTCTGAACACAAATCATATCCTTCTAGATATGATCAGCCGTATTACGCACCATAAATATTTTGATCGCACTCACCATCCTCGCAGTCTATACAACGGTGATATACATCAGTAATAAGGGAGTGACATGCGTCGCAGCAACACCTGGACACCAGATAAGTCGATGGTCAAAGACTGATAGGTAGCAGAAGCTGGACTTACTCAAACAGTCGTTTGCGCATCTCAAGTTCAGCTAATGAACTCCAGCGTTGAACATCTGATTCGGGCAGCCCTTTGGACAGGGATTTGAACCTTTGTTGTTCCTCGGGCGATAGGTAAGATGGCGTTTCGAAAGGGCACGACTTTCTCTTGCTGTGGAGCTTATTCATGCACCACAAACGGATATATTCGCGCTTGACATCTTCAGGCTGTTGGCTGGGGGTAGATGCGACGAGCTTCACAGGCCTTTCTAACAACTCCTGGTCCTCTGTCAGATTCAAGAGACCGAGTTTCAACGCTGTCGTATCAATCTCCAGTTCAGTGTCGTCAAGCCCAAAATTATGGGTTTCACAATATTCAGCGTCGTCTGCGGTTAGTTCTGGGTTGTACCAAAAGCTGTACTATTGCGGAGTGTCAGGGATCGGAAATAAATACACTGTTGCTGTCTCCACGCACCAAGCCCTGTGCATACCACGTGAACCTCGCTTTTGGATCAGTTCCCTGGTGGCGAAACGATTCTGCTGTAGTAGAAGGAAAAGCGCATCACAATCGTGAGTCTGGGAGCATACCTGCCAGTTGTTCAACACGCAGATCCACCGCTTCCAATATATTGGCTATGGTTTGAGTTTCACATTCAAGCTCTCTATCCACAAGAATTACTGTCCTGGCGAGTTTCATGATTTGTAAATGCCTCCCCATAACGAGGTAAAGTACTGGCAGCAAGAACTGAACAACCCTTCATGTGAGAATGCAGCACAAGCGTTGAGTGAACGATGACTCACATCTTCGATGCGACCGGATCCGAAAAGTTTGAAGGACTCTTTGGAGTCGATTTCATATTTTACAGTGTCAAGTCTTTTCACCAAGTCCTTTTCCTGAACGTTGCGACATCTATCAGCCAATTGCGTGAGATCTACATCCGAGTCTTCCGGCCTAAGCTCTGCAAGAGAACGCGTGAGCCGTTTGATGCCTGTTTACATGTGTAAATATCCGCATTCAAAGGTGAGAAGAGCGCCAAACCATGGATAACATCTGAATCCAAGTACAAGGCGATACACCTCCTGTTTACTGGAAGTACGTCTGCTTGCGCATGAACCATGCTGTTCAAGACTTGTTCAATTCGTGCATGATAATATTGGCTACCCACTCTCCAACCTTTGCTGATGTAAACACTCCAAGTTCGACCTGACGACAATCACTTAAATACTCACCTGCAGCCCAGTATGCGAGTGCTTGAAGTAGACTCAAGCCCGGAAGTATCGCGGAAGTAAAGGCATTAACTTCCCTTGCGCTGACTAAGCCATTTGCGTCGTCGTCGTCGACTTCGGATAAACTTGAAGTGTAGAAAACTGACAGATATTTCAAGCACCACTCGTCTGCAGGGTCGATTGGAGGAGACTCGGTACGATGTACATTTGATGTCACTTGTGGGCGAGGAGCTTCACGATGCAGCTGGGAGAAACGGTGCGTGAAATAATCATGGAGTTCTGCGATGAAGTAGAGTGTCTTGACGCTTGTTGACCATTTCTTGAAGATGATAAGTATGTGCTTCGACCACGACTGCACAAAGACATACCATCTCTTTCCAGATAAATTGGAGGTGCTGGTGAAATTGACCGAGTTAGTGATGCATAAGGTCGAGTTTCTTGATCCTTACTGGATCCTTGACCCGTCTAAATTTGCCACTGAGGGCCGACAGAATGCGCATTTCAGAATCCTTGATGGCATCTTTGATGTCGGCTGTCTGTTTATCAAGCTTGAACATGAAGAGTGCGCGATTCTCTTCGAGTAAGCTGACTAAAGGAGTGCGCAATTCGTAAAGCATCGAGGCGTCAAGGCGGTACTGCTCCGCGACCGATTTGTTCGCCGATGGGGTTTGTGAAGGAGGTTTGTTGACATCCTTGGATGGAGTATCAGAGTGCGCTGGATTATGTGGAGGTGCTTCTTGTCGCTTGGCGAATTTCACTAGCTCTGCTAATTTGTCTTCACTTTCGAAACGTGGATCCATTCCACCGCGCATGATCACTTCTTTCGCAAATCTCTTTTCGCGTTCGCTTTCAAAATACTGGTCCATTCTGCCGCGAAATTTCTCTCCTTTCATGATCTTCGCTTCGCGTTCACTTAGCATCTGGGTGAGTTCTTCCAGTTTTTTGATCGCAGCGTCGACTCCCAACGCCGTCCTGATGGTCAAGGCGTCCCGAAGCTCTTGCATACACTGGGAAAAGTTTTCGCTGATCTTGAGGAACTCACTTGCCCAATGGGATGATCTAAAGAATTTCACTAAAAATGCGGTTCTCAATCCGGCGAGAAATCCAAGAGCTCGAGGTCAACTAACCGATGAATTTCGACTTGTAGTATTTGTCGATAGTATTTCCGCAATTCTCGATATTTGTCTTGATCTTAGCCAAGACACCATCCAGTCGGCCCCGAATAGTGCCGCGAGGTCCCACAGTGTCAGGGTCTCTAGTGTCCTTAAGTCTATCAGCGAATCGAATCAGCGAAAATCATGTTGGATGGACATCAGCCAACGAACTGAAGAAGCATATTCATCATATCAAATGCCTTTGCAAGCGTCAAACAAACTGTACGATTGTTCTCTCTTCGTCTTATTTCAAAATCCACGACAGCCTTGAAAGCGATTATAGCCACTTCAAGTTATCTTAGCTGAGGTGGTATTTAATGACGACAAGTCGAATACTCACCACTAACAAAGGGATGGATCTGTTGCAGAGTATCCAGGGCGTTTATCACCTTCTTTGCCTCTCCAAAAAAGCCGCCCATATTCTTCTTTATCAGGTCCGTAACCATCTGGTCAGCTGCGGACTGCTGAATGACTGTAGCATTTTGATTGTATAATGTGCGCGCTGATTCAACTTCTTGAGTGGTCTTGACGACGAAGTCCCCTATGCGAGGATATGATAATCTGATTATCAAATAGGTGGATGGAGTGACGACAACGAACCTGCCCGGTCCACATTTTTGAGCATTCTAGCCGACGTCGATTTAGAACTTGTTAGGGCATCATTCAATGCCTTCTGTGCCTGTTCCATGGTAACATCGGACATGACTTGCTCTTGATGAACCTCGGAGGTTCTGTAGAAGAAAGAGGATGTTGAGCAACAAAAGAGGGTAAATGAATCAAAAGCGGACGATCGAACAACGAGCTTACGAGTAGGTTTATATCCATAAAATTTGACACTTGTAAGCGCCAAATCGCGTGCTCCATCACAGATAAGCCTTATTCTGCATCATCAAGGAGCGACTGAACGTAAGACGTCTGACACACACAGTACTACATGTGTACGATCACGAGGGAGTCAGACTGATCCCATCATCAGAATAGTCTCCCCTAGATGAGTCAGGATAGTTACAGAAGATTATTGGTATGCAAATTTGATCGGCTGCTAGTGCTTGGGACTTCGTACAACTCACCTAAACTTTTGCGTCAGAGTGAGTCCTTCGGGGTCATAGGCCCTATGTCGTCATTTGCATCCTTTCCTTTGTACATATGCGGTTGATGTGGTGCCGTTGTATTTATATGATTTGGATACTTACTCCAAGCGCCATCTGGCAGGATGGCGCAAGTAAGTATAAAAGGAAAACTGCGATGGGAGGTCAGTAAATAAGATTAGATTAATTGAACTTGCGAGTATTTTTCTGATTGCGGTGATTTAGCCAAATTTTTCACGACCCGGGTTACTCATTTCTACTGATCCTTCCATGGTACTGACAGCATTGCATCAGGTGCGGCTCTCCTTTTGTCGCGGAGTGAGGACGTTAAATGTGATTATTTGGGTGAAAAGGTATAGTATAGGAACACACCTAAGTTCTACCAAGTCTACCCTGAAAGACCACAGGCAAAGGGATGAAAATAGTCGTTCTTTCTTCGTTAAATGTGATAAGTTTTCTGCAAGGTACATCGCTGTATCGATAGACAGTCGCAGACTCTGCGAGGTTCCCAAAAGAATAAGAACTGGATAGTAGGTATGGGTCGAAATCTATGTGGTGGTTGGAGGTGCGGAGTGAACATAATGGACCATCAGTTCAGTGGAAGGAAAACGAATGGTACATCAGCGCAAATATAGGTTGATGTGTGCTTGCTTATAGCCGCATGCTACTTAACTTGCTGGCTTAACTGAGACGATTGTGATGGAGTAGCAGAAGGTAAGGACTATATTTTGTTTTGATGTGATGCATGTCTTTCAAAGACGAAGAACGGCTGACATAAAGTTAACAGGTACAGATACTGGGCCTTAGGATTTTGCCGCATCACTGCCGCATCCGTGCCGCACCCTACACAACAAGTGTCTTATATGCGTATATAATATGTCTACGTCGTCCACAAAGGTCTTAAATATGATTTATGATTAAGAAATACCATAATACATGTTTTTGTGTAAGAATTATCGTGGTATCATAGTGAATATAGTACTTCATGGGTGCGGTAGTGACGCGGTAGGGTGCGGCAATTCTGAGATTTTGTGGCTGTGGGATGCGGCAATTCTGAGATTTTGTGGCTGTGGGACGCGGCAATTCTGAGATTTTGTGGCTGTGCACTACCGCACCGCACCAACGCATCCTTCTTATCAAGTATACCGCGACTGCCGTAGATGCTCCTCCTGAGTTCGATGAGTGGGCTCTCAGTGGTCTAACCAAGGAGAAATATGTACGTGTACACCCTCATCATATGATATATGGACTAACAATCATGCATCTCCCACATGAATCGATAGATATCATGCATCCAGTCACAGGCGAGCACAACAGCATGCTCATCCTCGCGCACATCAAATACTTCCATTCACCTTCCTTGGCCGTGGCCGTGGTTTGGGCTTTTTGGTATGTTTCTCTTTCTTAACAACTTCGGGCTCACTTCCTTCGCTAAAGTTCGGCCCAAACTGTTGGTTGGCAGTGTTTTAATGCAACCTTCCACTGGTGCCTGTCGAGAGTGACGAGTCGTTGTAAAGTGGGTGCTCTAGAATCTGTACAGTCTGAATGTCATCGTCTCGCACTATATATTACTAAAACTCACTGCTGCCGCACCCACTACTGCATCTGTGCCGCAACACGTCCAACACATCCTCTAAATTCAACCTCTCAAAGGCATGTCCAAGAGGTGCATAGTTGATGAATTCGACGAGAAATGCTGCTAGGTCAATTGGCTTGTGTATGATTAGAGTAGTTGTCAGAAACGAGTGTTGAATCTTGGTTTCGGTGTGATGCGGCAGTGATGCGTTAGTGGTGCGGCAAGTTGCCATTCGTGTCCAACATGATGCGAAGTCTCAAGATCTCAAGGTTAACGCGTCAAATGGTTCCTTCGACTGCCTTGTGTTTTCCGGAGTTCCCTGCCGCCCACTTGGTGCGGCAATATTTAGCGCCTGAAGCTAATACAGCAGCGAACTTTCTAGACGACGAAGTTGGACTGAGGAAAAGAGGCGGAAGTTACTAATATTCAAGCGTTCGCATTGGCATCCAGGCCGGTCCTAACACTCAGGCCTCAACGTTTGACACTGCGTCCTTCGCATTACCATTCCAACTATGGTGCTTATATATACTAACTAGCTTTTATATATACATACAGTTGTTCCTCCTTCATCTCGTCAATCCTTCACATTCTACGCCACCAACACTCAGTCTGGTGTGTTTCCTCCCCTCTTCCGAGATTATGTCACTCACCCAGAACTCCTCCCGTCTGCCCATTACCCACATTCGCAGTCACAACATCTTCGGCGGCTGCGAGATGAATCTCATCAGGCCGTGCAGCTTCCCTATCAACAAACTAACTGCAAATACCACGACCATAACTGTGGGCTACTATGGCGGGCTGTACCATTCACAGAGCTTTGAAGGGTTGTTCATATGCGCATCTGGTCTTAAGGTCTGTCCTGTCCCGTCACATTACTGATTTCCTAACGAGAACTCCAAACTCACAAATGTACCGCTAGATTATCATCTCACGAAATTCGATACCAAGTCTTCATTAAGACGTTCGTGCTCACACTCCTGACGTCCATGAGTCTTCAATTTGAATTATGGAACGTGATGCCCTACCAACAATCCCCGACTGTACTAACGAGCGTCGACGATCCTGAGCTTAGCATGACCTCGGACACCACTTATACAACTCTAGATATCATGAATTCCTGTAATTTGAACCAGTTCTCGCAATACAGAACCTCGCATGAGCCCGACAGCCTATTTTCCCGTAGGAACGACTATCCCCACCTTTGTGCATGCCCCAATGCGGATCTCGTAGTTCGCACCGGACCACTCAATCACGCCAGAAAGTGTCCATCGTTGGATGAGTAAGGTAGGCCTTCAATTGCGCGAATTCACTTCCCTTGAATGATTAATTGATACGACCACCAACTCAAGCACCTGCTCTCAAATGATACACTGCGCTGGAAGAATGAGTTACCATACTTAATTTCAGGAGGGTTGTCCTCACTTTTGATTACGTCGAAGCGATTGGCTACTCTTATCAGTATCATGTTGCGCATGGAAGCACGTACTTGCACAAATACGTATCTTGCGAAACCAAGGTCGATCCCTGCATTCTCGCGCGCCTGGCCAAGAATTCAGATATACTAGATGGATACGTTGATGTCAAGGTATACTATGTATTTTGAACAGTTGCTTTCAAAATGACAGTATCCTAGGTTAAACCATGAAAACGATTCGTGGACGCCTTGTTCCGCTGATGATCATCGAGTCATAATTTACTGTGAATTTCTCCTCCTGCTAGTACTAGTACACTTCTCCTTTTCGAACAGTCCTCATTTGAATGCGAATTTCTCTTTAGATCGGAACTGGATCCCCTGAATGCCATTACTCTTCGCTCTTTGGTTCCACAAACATGCCAGCGCCATAATACCTTGCCTCGCCACCGATCTGTGCCTCATTACCAAGGTGCGCCCCGTTTGGCAACGAAAGCTGCAGAATTGCAGAGACTCGTGGAAGATAAAACGAAGCGTTCTCAAACACTCTGCCCCACTGCCTCTTAGCACGAGAAGGCTCTTCATTTTCCTCAGACGACTGATACTTGTGTGCAAAAAACTCCTCCAGACAGTCGTCTTCATTGTCATCTTCAATAGCGCGGATAAGAACAGGATGGAGGACGACATTGAAATGATTCTCGAGAGCATCGAAAAGTGCCGAGTCGGTTCCCTTGAGGTATTTCTTCTTCACGCTTGCCTTGCGGTAGAGATGAGTGAGCGGGAAAGCGACGACAGTAGTGCCTCCTTTATGCAATTCTCTGATTTCATCAACGACAGCCTGCACCAACTTTTGGTCCAAGTTGGGATAAGTGTTGATGTGGGATTCAATGTGCTGGTGACGAAGAAAGGCCTGGTGCATGGGAGTGTAACTAGGTGGTTTAACCCAATATCGAGATGGTTGCTCGACGACTTCAACGTCATACTGGAGCACCAGACGTGTGCCCTTGGTCACGGGCATGACTTTGTGCTCTGTGTCTGTATAGAATGCGACCACAACCGGATGGAGCTCTTCGCCAGACTTTCTCAGATGCTTTGTTGGATGCATGTTGACAATTGTCTCGACACCTTGATGCCTTAACATAAGCTCTCCTCCCTCCCATTCCGTGTTGAGTGCAACGAGCACTGTTCCATGGTGAGCATCGCTATGCGTCGAGTCACGATGCCAGTCGAAATGGCCTCCTTCACCATATATGGCGAGCTTGTATAACTTGAGGGAAACGTTTCTCCCGACGAACATGCTGGTCTGAAGTTCACCCTCGACTTTGCTCACAAACTGTTTATATTGTGATTTCTTATCCCCCTGCAAACTGAAAGCGAGCTCGTCCGCTTTGAGCTCTGTTCCGTTCCTGTAAGTTGGATCCAGGACAGTTTCTGCTCCCCTGCCGAACGGCGAAGGGGTGGCGTGCTTTTGTAATACGCCGACATCAGGGTTCATCCATGTTCCCGCGTCTTCTCCCTTGACGAGCAGCTTGAATGTGGCTGTCCCTACCCGGCTCTTGAAGGACACGAACGGACTGCAGGCGAGATTGTCGAGCGCACGCGTGAGCTTGGTCTCTCTTTGCACTTTATATGCTACATCACAGCTGGAAAAATAATCGAGATGTTCCCCGATGCGCTCGAAGACGGAGAGCTCATGCTCTGGCTCTGAGTTCGAGGAAACTGATGAGGTGTCCAAGTCCATTTTCGCTGATGTGGTTATCGATGGAAGAGTGGCAAATGGTTTGAATCGCGAGCCCCTCAGATTATTACATAAAATGATCATACCCTGTGGCAAGAGAAGCACGAAGTTTTGTTGTTCGCTGGAACTCGGGGACTGGACCGATGGCTGTTGTCTACGCATGATGCGTAGCATCTTAAATGTATCTTTTATTGTGGCCGGCATGAATTGGACAGGCAGGCCTGGCATCGATTAACAGCTGCTCGCGGGCAAATACTAGAACTGAATCCACTATCGAGTCCACCTAGAGCCAGCTAGCAGCTGAGCGAATTACGTTTAGGGGTATACGAACGCTTGCAAGGTCATGACAAAATCAACTGCCAGTAATAAACAATAATAAATATCAATAAACGTTCAATGCGGCTGTGTGTCATGACATCGTGTTCACAATTCGAAAACGCGCTAGATCAGCTCACTGTCGATGAAATCGTCTTCGCTGTTAGCCAAGCAGCTGCAATAAATCAAGTATACAAAAAAACGACCGGACGTTGAAAATGATGCCAGCATCACTGTACCGCCGGAAAAATCCGAGACCAGGCAAGTAGACTTGACGATAACCAGTCTGCACTACCCTAGTTCCGTTAACTGGAAGCGAAGGCATGACCCAGGATGTTTGGTGACACGGCCCTTTTTTCCTTTCATATCAAATTTACCTCAGAATTTGTGTTGCCAACTTGCTAGTTGAGTGTTGGAATGTCTTTGTAGGCCGGGGTTCAGCCGTTGCATAGATGGATGGCTGCTGGTGTGTCCACTCGCTATTACATTTGTTTTATCATTAATGAACTTTTGTCCAAGTCTGTCATATATGAGACGATACCTTCAAGTTGTGCGACACCCTGCTCAATGCATCATGTATGCAAAAGTACTCGCAGTCAGTCTTCTCAACGGTGCCAGGTGTTTGTAATCTGAAGCTGGGATGCTTGAGTAGACCGTCATGTCTGATAACTGGTCTGATTGGTTTCTCTTTGTCGCAGCGGCTTTCATCAACTAAAATGCAGCACACGCTCGTTTTGCTATATACAGAGATGTAACTGGAGTTCAACGGAGCAGAGTGATACGAGCCTGCAGTATGCAGCTGCCACAGGTATGTCGTGCCATATTGATCAAGGTGTCTCCCGCTTACCATATTGCAGCTCTACACCATCAGGGATATCATTCAAGTTTGCGCCCTGTTGTATTCGGGAGGCATAGAGCCCAGGTGCACTCAAGAATGGTTTGTTGCCAGTGTGCCCTAGCATTTTATTCAATGATATCGGTGCAACGTCACTTTCTTGGCTTTGCATTCATCCGTGCAATGAAACTTTGAAGGCTCGAGGAAACCAGCAAACCTGTTTATTTCACATGTATGAGGAATTTATAGCAATTCGGTGCTGATCGATCTATACTTATACAAGCCTACAAGGTCACCGAGACAATGTTTGCCTCGTATAAAGCATCGCTAACGTTATTTGTGAACGAAGCCACTAATAAGTGCCGCTCACCTTCCAGTTCGAACATTACGAGAGCGTATGACAGATATCCGATTAGGCTGTTGTATCGTCCCGTTAGGACCTAGTCGAAGCAACTGTTACAGCAAAAGAAGGAACTCGAAGTTCATACCAGCCATTGGCGACCGAGCCGATATGATAGCATAGAAGAATTTCTCTGACTATTCGGAACCACGTTATCGTCCCAATACTTGACTTGGGCCCTTACGATACGTCCGTATGTGGTCAAAGGTATAAGAACTTCGCGACTTTCTGACATCTGATGACCATTCCTCCCGATTACAGTCATGCAGCTCTCACATATTGTCAAGACACTCCTTTCCTTTATCGCTATCGCGGCAGCATATCCCACGCCATCAGGGATCAAACTTCCTTGTGAGGACATGCATCACTCTTGTCGATGGGTGTGAAGCTGACATGCAATACAGCTTTCGCTAAGCGTGAGGGGCTTAGTTCTAACCTTGTTGGTTATTTGGACACTAGGTCCCCTAACGATGTTAGTCGACCTAGCGTGTCTAGCGGCCCTCCAAATAGCAACATTGACTACTCGGACACTCGGGCCTCCAACGATGTCAGTCAACTGAGCATGCCCAGCGGCCCTCCCAATAGCGACGTTGACTACTTGAGCACTCGAGCCCCCGACAACAGCCACACCAGCAATCCTTCCAATCCTTCTTCCAACACTCCTTCCAGCACTTCTAGTAATTCTAACGACACTAGTCACTCCAGTCACTCCAGCAATTCTGCCAGTAGCGACGCTGAGTACTTGAGCATCCGGGTCCCTGGCGATGACACTAGTCACCCCAGCGACACTTCCAACACTTCTAACCCTGCTAACACTGCCAATGGCAATGGCGATGAGAGCGATGGCGACGAAGATGTTAAAATGTGAATCGTGGGGAGTAACCGGACGAAGAGGGTTCGTGACTCCAGGGCTGAAAGATGATACAACGTGATCAGCATCACGATCCGTCCGTGCTATATATTTATTTTATATCCACAATCATTCTTGATACCCGTTTTCGCTAACGTCATTCTACCTCTCAACCTGTTCTAATAAACTTCCAAGTACGATATTGTTTCCTCTCAGTCTTGTGAACCAAGACTGAGGTCAGCATACTAAGTACTTACTGCCACATCCGGTGCATATACTTACCTGATAATATAGGGTCCCCTTTTTTTATGCCCGTGCAACTGTAGTAGTTTAGATACCAAGTTCGTCCACCAGATGTTTAGAGACGATATGCATTGCTCTGTGTGTTGGTTGCATGCCTTTATTTTTATGATGCCGATATGATGAGCGTCACGAACACATATGTTGGTTGAGCTTTTGTACAGCGCCTGCCCTCCTTTTCGTAAAAGTAAATAAACGTTTGTTCCTCTATTTCCGCATAAAAAGGACAGGCGTTAAATATGGCGCTGGATCAGTTCAAAAATGTACACACACTTAAGTCACACACACACGCATACGACACACACACAGTAGTTCAACACACATGTACTGTAGTATTGCAACACATTCAGTACTACAGGTGCATTTTTAAGTCAATTGTTCTAACTAAACTGGCTTGAATCATTGGGCTGCTGCAGCCCTGGCAAATATCCGAGTCTCACCAGACTCGCCAACCAAGTCATCAGATGACGATCGAGGAATTGACTCAGAGGATATCCATCCCGTTTATAAAATTTCTTCATGGCTTGGCAAGCCCAAGGTATCCAATTTGGCTTTCGTCAACATTGGGGCAGGCTCCGTGATCAGGGCCGCCGACAACTGCTGAGCTGTCTCCTCGACGAGATCAAAAGCGAGACAGAATGCTGTTGCATTCTTCACCGTCTGAAGCAGCATTTTCCAGCACTCCAGATTGACCCTTCCAATTTCTGGCCCAAGTTCCTGGAAGTGCTCAATAGCTTCATGGAATTTTTGAGGATTGCGGCCATCAAGGAGGAAATGAGCCATTGAGTTCCACCATAGTTGCCGCCAATCAATGAAACATGCAGTGTTGTCAGTGCAGTATGGTGAATGCATGACAATGGGTGGCTCCTCGCAGGCAACAATACGGTTATGCTCATCGAGAAGTTCTTTTAGATCTACGAAGGCATTCCAGACTTCAAACCCAAGTCTCCTTTGCACTGGCCCTGGAATATCACGGATGCGAAATTCGACGAGATGGCAAAAAGCGGGAACAAATTTAAAATCAGCTCATGGACGGCCCATTGCATCGAAAACAGGGAACAAGTTGGGAAGATCCTCAGGCAAAGTTAAATGTAAGTGTCGAGTTTTTATTTTCTGGCAGAAGTCAAATGTCTAACACTTGGAATTTACAGTTTTCTGTTCAAGTGACTCTGATACAGACAACAGTCTCAATGCCCTTCCAGCTAGTCTGAAAGGGATGTCAATCTCACCACTGACTCAGAAATGTGCTCCATGCCATAATCCAATGATGCCATTGATCAAGGACGAAGAACACCAGGATATCGACCTGCAAGACTTTGCAAAGGCTCAGACTCATGTGTCCGCAATGCCCCTACCTAATCGGCCACTCTTCCAGCCTCTCGTTTCGGTCCAACCTACACTGAATGACCTGTTGTGCGGCCACCCAGATGTCAATGATCCATTGTCACATCCATTACACAACCCCTGGACGACGGACTACTTCATTGGCTCTATCAAACTTTGGCTTTAATTTGTGCGAACGTCTCATCATCCCATTTAATTCCCCTCACTCCTTTGAATCCTATGTCATTTGCCCTTTAATCTTCCTCACTCGTTTTAATCCTTCATCCTGAGCCCATACTACTATTATACTCTTATTTTAATTCCTATCCCGCCAACTTATTCTTCATTAAATGCTGGTTGGTTTATTTGAAAAAATCAGTTTATCAGTTTATCTCACACATCCTCGCCTTCATCGTTGCATCCGATGGCATTGTCAATGAAAATCTCATTGAATTTTTCGCCAACTTGCTCTTAGCTGTGTCCATCTCCTGGCTCAAGAAGCGCGGTCTTACATTCTCGTCAGCCACAAAGAGGATATGTACACCGATTTTGCATCAGCATGTTCCAATTGTGTGAAATTAACCAGATGGAGCACGAGATGTACTTACATTCTTCCCTCATCATCTAAGACAACCCCTCCTCCTACTACAAATCCCTTCCCACCTCCTCCAGCCGCTTTGGCACCTACACCCACATATGGTCATCATTATCCTTTGCCACCAAAGCCAGCTTTCCCTCCACCCAATTCTTCCTACATCACACCACCCACATTGCTGGACACACCATCACCAGGTTATTCAACATCGACATCAACAGCATCAACAGCATCTCCTCCAACGCCCCCAGGTATGAAGGATTGTACAGCTCACATCATTTCAGCTTCGTCTTCACCAGGTATCCCAAAACACGAGCCAGTACCAGTACCACTGCCATTAAAGCACAAGATGTTCGCGTTCGCTTCACCGCTGGACCTGCCATCAGCGCGCTGATCTCATAGGCCATGGAGACTCGAAACTTTGGCCGCTTTGCTTTCGGTCATCAGAAGTGTTCAATTTTCTTCAATACAAGTGAGATTTTGCCGGAAATGCGCCTGTAGTACTGAATATATTACAATACTACAATACATGTGTGTGTTTAACTACTGTGTGTGTGTCGTATGCGTGTGTGTGTGTGACTTTCCTGTGTGTAGATTTTTGAACTGATCCAGCGCCATAGTTAAATGGCACCGCTGCATGAATCACCTACACAAGAACACCTAGACAACGTCACTTTCCCAGTTTCATACTCATCCGCACAATGAAGGCCAAGAAACATGTTTATTTCACGTGTGCGGAGGACGTATAACACTTTGGTACTGATCAATCTATACTAGTAGTATCAGGTCCCTGAGACAGCAAGAATCAAATACAACAATCTGTCAAATTATGAGCCAATCAAACAGTGACGGATTCAGAGGGAAATTTTTCTGTCAATGCAGCTATGCTATGCGCAAGCTGTTCGACCTGTGTGACAAGTGCTCTAAGTTGGCGATCCTGTTCTACGAAGCGAGATTCCACCATCGCAGCCAGCTTATCGACTCGTAAGGAAAGCGAAGTAGTCTCGTCCATGTTAACCAAAGGTTCATCTGATGCTTCGATGCCTGTATCTTGAACCCGGTCTTTAATCTTGATCAGCCAGTGTTTGTAAGGGTGGTGATCCGTGACCACGTTGAACACATCGTGAAATGCACAATCACCGCATAGGGCAATGGGGGAACTGTTTTCTGTGATAATTGTTAAGCTTTGTGCCCCGCCAGACGCATGGAAATCTGACCTCCGCAGGTAAAACATACATAAAAAATGTCGTTCATCTTAACGCCGCATTCAGCACAAGAATAGGCATCCTCATTCACGGCTGAGGTTCCAGGTATCCTCTCGAATGCTACTCCCGTGTTCCCATTGAGCTTTTCATCACCTTCCCGCAAATCGATCCAGGTGGGAAAATCATTTACTTGAGTGGCTTCTGTCGGATGCGCAAGTTCAGACTCATCTGATTGCGTTTGAGATTCGTCTTCTCGCAGAGTCAATGGTGCTTCTAGTGGTGCTGGAGCGGGCATGTAAGTGGACAAGGAATTCCTGGCATGCCATTGGAGTCTGCTGTAGCAACCATAAGGTATCGACATGCGGAAAACAAGCATGTTGTGCGTTGACATGTGGTGGGATGGATATTTATGATCTGAGACCGGCTGAGATTCGCAATCTGCACACACATCATAGTCATCTATGTAAGAACATTAGCCGTCTTGCACGAAAGAAATGTCTCTGTGACCCTTACCGTACTCGCAGTCTATACAACGGTGAAGGACATCGCCGATAAGGTAATGGCATGCATCGCACTGACAGCTGAAAATCGGAAAGGGTGATATCTAGAGAATGATAAATAGACAAAAGATGGACTCACTCGAACATTCGTCTGCGTATCTGAAGCTCAGCAAATGAGTCCCAGCGCTCGACGTCCGTGGGTGGTAGCTCCTGGGACAAGATACCGAACCTCTCTTTGTCTGTCAACGATAGGTAAGGCGGGACATCGTAAGGGTAGCTCCGCATATTGGGTAAGTTAGACAGGTCAATCATGCACCGCAAACGGATGTATTCATCCATAGTACCTTCAGGCTGCTGAACAGGACTACATGCGACGAGCTTGACAGGTCTTCCTATCCCTTCGCTGTCTTCTGCCAGACTGAATGGACCAAGCTTCAATGCTGTTGAATCGATCTCCATCTCCATCTTATTGTCATCAAGCCCAAAGTAATGATTTTCCCAATATTCAGTGTCATCTGTGGCCAATTCTGGACTGTACCAAAAGTTGTACTATTACGAGGTATTAGACCGAATTGATACAAAGTTGCTGTCACCACATACCAAGCCATGCGCATACCATGTGAATCTTGCTTTTGGATCAGTACCCTGCTGACGAAACGATTCTGTGATGGTAGAAGGAGATAGCTCATCACAACATAACTCAGAAACGCACCTGCCAGTTCGTCCACGCGCAGAAACACCCCTTCCAAAATATTTCGTATCGTTTGAGTTGCACATTCAAGCTCTCGCTCGACCAGAATCACTGTGCGGGCAAGTTTCATGATCTGCAAATGCCTCCTAATTATGAGGTAAAGTAAAGGCAACAAGAACTGAACAAGCACAATGACGCGTGTGAGCATTCAGCGCAATCACTGAGTAAATAACCCACATTTTCGATGCGACCAGATCCGAAAAGTTTGATGGAATCTTTGGAGTCGATTTCATACTTGACGATCTTAAGTTTGTCCGCCAATGTCGCTTCTTGAGCCTCGCGACGCCGAGCAGTCAATTGCACGAGATCCAAGTCCAAATCCTCCGGTGCAATCTCTGCAAGAGAACGGACGAGCCTTTTGATATCTGTCTGCTGTGTAAATGTCCTCGTCAAAAGATGGGCAGAGCGACGCACCATCGATGTCACGTGAGTTCAAGTATCTGGCGATACACCTCCTGTTTTCTGGAAGTACATCTGCTTGTGCATAAATCATGCTGTTCAAGACCTGTTCAATTCGTGCATGATAGTATTGGCTATCCACCCTCCAGCCTTCACTGACGTAAGCACTGGCTCAACCTGACGATGGAGCTTCTTACCCGCAGCCCAGTATGCAAGTGCTTGCGGCAGAGTCCAACCCAAAGGTATTGCGGATGTAAAAGCATTCACCTCCCTTATACTGATCAAGCCATTCGCATCGCCGTCGAAGCCTTCGGATAAATTTGGAACGTAGAAGACGGACAGATATTTCAAGCACCATTTGTCTGCAGGGTCGACATTAGGAAGTTCTTTGTACGAAGGGTCTGCTGCTGGAAGCTCGCGGTCTTCTCCTTCTGAATCGGACATGACGGAGACGGTGGGAGTTGGAGACGGGACTCGCAGTACCAATGGCGAAACATCCGATGGTGCTTCTGGCAGTGGAGCATCATGACGGAGGTGGGAGAAACGGTTCACGTAATAATCATGGAGTTCCGCAATGAAGT
Source organism: Suillus hirtellus (assembly GCA_016695485.1). Taxonomy (NCBI): domain Eukaryota; kingdom Fungi; phylum Basidiomycota; class Agaricomycetes; order Boletales; family Suillaceae; genus Suillus; species Suillus hirtellus. The sequence continues at coordinate 168,713 of MU172299.1, read as the reverse complement.
ATAATGTCTTGACGCTCGTTGTCCATTTCTTGGTAACGATAAGTATTCGCTTCGATCATGCCTGCACAAAGACATACCATCTCTTTCCAGATGTATCGGAGGTGCTGATGAAATTGACCGAGTTAGTGATGCATAAGGTCGAGTTTCTTAATGCTTACTGGATCCTTGACCCGTCGAAATCTGCTGTTAAAGGCCCACATAATGCGCGTTTCGGAATCCTTGATTGCAGCTTTGATATCGGATGTCTGTGCATCAAACTTGAACATGAAGAGACCGCGATTCTCGTCGAGTAAGTCGCGTAATGGAGTATGCAGTTCGTGAAGCAGCGATGCATCAAGGCGGGACTGCTTGCCAACCGATCCGTTCGCAGAAGCGGTCTTTGAAGTGGGCTTGTTGACATCTTTGGTAGGAACATCGGCACGTGCTTTGTTCTGTGGACGCCCTTCCTGTCGCTCGGCGATCTTCAGTAGCTCTACCAGTTTGTCTTCGCTTTCCAAACATTTCTCTCTTCCACCGCGCATCTGCACTTCTTTCTCGAATTTTGTTTCGCGATCAGTTTGCGTCCGGATCAGTTTGTCTAGCTTATCAATGGCAATATCAACTCTCAACGTGGTCCTGATATTTAAGGCGAGCTGGAGGTCCTGCGTACGTTGGGAAAAGCTGTTGCAAACCTCGAGGAATTCGCTCGCCCAATGGGAGGATCTGAATAATTTCACTAGAAATGTGATCCTCTATATGAAATACCCATGAATATGAGAAAAACTAACCCATGAGTTTTGACTTGTAGTATTTGTCAATGGCATTTCCGCAATCTTCGATATCTTGCCTGATGTCATCCAGGACACGATTCAATCGTCCCCGAATGTTGCCATGAGGTCCCACGATGGCAGGATCTCTGATGTCCTTAAGTCTACCATCGATTCCAGTCAGTAACCATCGTTCAAAACTAGCATCGGGTTACGAACTGGAGAAGCATGATCATCATATCAGATGCTTGAGCTAACACCAGTCCAACTCTACGATCATTTTCTCTTCTTGTTAGCTCAAGATTCACGACAGCCTTGAAAGCGAGTATAGCCACTGAAATTCATCCAAATATTAGCTGAGGCAGAAACATCGACAAGTGATAAACACACCACCGACAAACGGGTGAACCTGTTGCAGAGCATCCAGGGCCGCCATCACCTTCTTTGCCTCTCCCAGAAAGTCGCTCATATTCTTCTTTGTGAGGTCCACGACCATTGCATCAGATGCCAAGTTGATGGCTGCATTCTGGGTATAGAAATCGTATACCGATTCAACTTCTTGAGAGGTCTGGACAACGAGATCCTCTGGAGAATAGCATAGTAATCTAAATACCATCCTCACTTACTGGGATGGATTATGAATGACGAACCTGCCTGATCCCACTTGTCGAGCTTTCTAGCGAAGGTCGAGTTTAAATTTGAGGTGGCATCATCCAATGCCTCCTGCGCTCGTTCGATTGTAATGTCCGGTATGACTTTTTGTGTGTGAGTCATGGAGACTGCGCAGCAGGGAAAGCGCTTGTGAAGAACTTCAGGGAAGAAACTAAGGTGATAATGTCAGAACCAGCTAATGAACGAAAGAGCTCACCAGTCTATTTATCCCCATAGGGCTTGAGACGTGTCAGTAGCAGATGCCGATGCCGATGACTCTAAAATTGGCAGGCGGTGGCGATGTGTGACTGCCCAAACCGGTTGCAAACGAGATACATGGACAGGTTTGGGTACAAGTTCGGGCGGTCATCATGACTCCGAACCTCTTCTGAACCTGGCAGAAACTTCAGGCAAGTCGGATTGTACTAGTACTTACATTCCTCGTCAATGACGTCTAAGGCGGTTATAAGTGCTAGCATCAAGAAGAGAATTGAGTTCTGCTCGTTTCATGGTAGACTACGAGATTGATCAAACTCACCTGCTGTATGAACTGGTATGGGGTGAATAGAGGAATCGATTGAAGAGGAAGACAACAAAGGCAATGATGAAATAACTCGGATCCGTTCCGATGGACCGACGCCCCCAGCCATCAGAAAGCTATGGAAGCCCGGACACTCGCGCTCAGTTACTAAGCTAAAATCAGTCAGAACCATGGACACCGCTGATGCGGATCCATTGATGAATAAATAAAGATTAGGGACGCTCAAAGTTAGGTGCGCACTTCGCACACTGCACATGACCCCCCTCGCACATGCACACGTGATTCAACCATCTTAGATAATCAATGTTCAACAGTCGACGAAGTCTGAATAATTAGCACATTAAATCAGATAAATGGCTCGTTACACCTTACACAATCAGTATCTGCACTCGTATCTCTTGTTTATGGTTCTCCGCACTATGTTTCATCCTGCAGTAACTCCTGAAGAGGCAACACAACAACTACACTGTGATATATCTTGTATTCTTGCTATCCGACAAACTCGCTACCTGCAAGGTCGATCCCCCGTTCCCAAAGCTGGAAGTTTACATCTTGCTTGGGAATATGCTCAAAGCCAGACTGACTACCATTGCTTTACCAGCATGCTTTGCATCTCTCCGGCTGTGTTTGAGGTGTTACTCGATTTGATTGAAGATCACCATGTGTTCTACAATAATTCCAAGAATTCTCAAGCACCTGTGCAGACTCAGCTTGCTGTCACGCTTTATTGAATGGGTCATTATGGAAATGGAGGATCTCTACAGGACATTGCACATCATGCAGGGATTGCAGAGGGTACAGTTGAGTTATATACAGAGCGATGCTTTACTGCCATTGAATCCCTGCATGATGCTTTTGTGTGCTTACCAACTCCAGAAGAGAAGGAGGTTGAAAAGCAATGGATAGATCATGAGCTTGGATTTCGGGGAACCTGGAGGGAAGGGTGGGTAATGTATGATGGGACAATTGTTGTCCTGTATACTAAGCCAAGCCTCAATGGGGATGCATACTTCACCCGCAAATCAAATTATGGTCTCAATCTCCAGGTAAGATGGCAGCATATACTATCTATAGGAATCCTAATTATAACTACAAACAGGTCGGAAATTTACCCTCCAATCTCCACATTGTGGATTATGCACATGGCCTCACAGGTTCCGCACATGATGCTTCTGCTTTTGAGCATACTGCAGCTTTCAAACATACCGACTGGTTCTTCAAGGGCGATGAATTTGCCTGGGTTGACTCTGCATACCCAGTTAGTAAATACACCATGCCTGTCCACAAGCAGCCTGCTTCCCTCTTGCCAGAGAACATCCTTTTTGATAAAGCAGTTGCACATCTACGGGTCTGCTCAGAGCATTGTATGGGGGCTTTGAAAGGTCACTGGCAGTGTTTACGGGGACTTCGAGTGAACATTAACTCAAAACACCATGATGCGAACGATGACAAATGAGTAAGGTAGAACACAATCAACATTGTGGAGAAGGTCGGATTATCTAAGATGGTTGAATCACGTGTGCGTGTGCGAGGGGGGTCATGTGCGGTGTGCAGTGTGCGAAGTGCGAAGTGCGCACCTAACTTTGAGTGTCCCTATTACTACCATCGTAACAATGCTCACCTTGCAACAGCATGCCACACCTGGAAGCTCACACGCTCACATTTTATGCATATTGCTGCTAATTTTGCTTATAGTTTCCTCTGAAAAAAAATCACTGGCAGGCCCTACCAAATTTATGCTGTCACATGACCGACAAAACGTGGCAATTTTCCTTGAGTGAGATCTCAAGCTTCAAGGTTAATGTCATACTGACTTTCTTTCAACATTGATGTGATAGTACCTATGTGGTACACTTTGTGTCTGACTCAGTCTTAGACTTGCACACCATTTTTTGTGTACTACCTGCTGCATGACCTGTGACCCCCCATACCTGCATTGCACCTACCCATGCTATGTCTGTTCTGTCGTTATATCAATCCTCGTAGTCATGGAGCCCCTTCAGTGAATTCACCTGTCTCAGATGGGCAGCCAAATGTGACAATGTACCAATAGGGATGGGCTATCCCATGTGGGCCCATGCCAATAATTGTACCATGATACATGAGTGGGCTGAGGCCATGTGTGTACCTGAGGCAAATGGATGGGCTGGGAGTATATAATACAGACAGTAGTATAGGAATGTACTAGTATATAGGGCATCATGGTGAATCTGGTGAATCTGGTTTACAATGGAGACAGGTAGGCTGGGTGAATGTATGTATCCAAGGCAGACAGATGGGCCAAGTGTGTATAGTATAGACAGTGATATAGCAATGTACTATTATATTTGGACATTATGGATAGTGAATCTAGTTTGCCATGGAGATGGGTAGGCTGAGGGAAGCAGGTGGGCTGACAGAATGTATTCTCAAGGTAGACAGATGGGCTGAGATGCGTGTACCCACATGACACAGATGGGCCAAGGCCAGTTATTGGAGAGGAATGGGCTGGATATACAGGTTGGCCAGATGAATAGGTACCCAGGGCAAACAAGTGGGCCGAGGCCAGTTACCAGAGAGAATTGGGCTGGATACATGGGTTGGCCAGATGAATTGGTACCCAGGGCAAACAAGTGGGCTGAGGCTAGTTATCAGATAGGAATCGGCCAGATATACAGGTTGGCCGGATGAATTGGTACCCAGGGCAAATGGGTGGGCTGAGGCTAGATACTGGAGTGCAATGGGCCAGATATATGATTTGGCCAGATGAATGGGTACCCAAGGCAAATGGATGGGCTGAGGCCAGTTACCAGAGAGGAATGAGCTGGATATATGGGTTGGCTAGATGGATGGGTACCCAGGGCAAACAGGTGGGCCGAGGGTATAGTGGATGGGCTGGATATATGGTTTGGCTGGATGAACTGGTACCCAGGCAAACAGGTGGGCTGAGGGTAGTGGATGGGCCAGATATATGGGTTGGCTGGATGGATGTGTTTACTCCAGGCAAACAAGTTGGCTGGAGGAATGTGTATGCCCAGCCAACTCAGATGGGCTGAGGCTGGTTCCCTGATAGGAATGGGCCAGGTGCATCCAAGGGAAATGGATGTGCTGGATACACAGGTTAGCCAGATGAATGGGTGCCCAGGGCAAATGTGTGGGCTGGTCGGATATGTGTACCTAGGGAACACGGGTGGACTGCTGAGATATATTTGTAGACATTGGTATGGTAATATACCATATGAATATTAAGAATGGAAAAAGTGATATATCAGTGGGGAAAGCAACCCAAAAGAATACTATGACACCGGGCATCTGGTCAAAGCTATCATCCGGTAGGTAGAAGGGTATAAACTGTACCAGGTCATATACTGTCTGGATGTCCGGTGGAAGAGGACTGTTCTGGTTCAGTTGTTTCCTTTGTACATTGCATTTGCATGCATGATATTTTACATGGTACATTCCCATACCACTGTCTATGAGGGATCTGCATGAAATATCAACATGGTTTGGCAGACCATCTGACTAACATTCATATCCAATGTATATATAAATGTGTATAATAACTTCTCTACACACAGGCACTCTTCTCAACTGGGTCACTGTATTTCACATTGCCATATTTTGCATACTCTGTTCTTGGAGTTCCAACAAAGTTATGGATGCTATCTTGCATGTACCATGCAGTGACAATCCAGTTGCCCTCCTCCACATGCATATGATATCTCACAAGCCGACACGATGAGGCCAACATTGACCCAGAGTCATATAAGAATTTGATCCTAAGATTAATGAAATCCATGATGACTGGATGGTAAATACCTGCAGTGGTCATAATATCAAATGCCTCTGGTTGACATTTTGGATCTCTATGAGGTGGTGACCAATGATTGCAAATGACTGACACCACATTGAAAACAGATATCCAACGTTGTAGATGATAACACATGTCATGTAACTGATACCAGCTCACCCATTCACCCAGTCTGACTTGGGTTTTTATTCCTGCCAGATAGAGATCTGGATGCATACCCCAGAGAGCAGCAGAGACAAGGATACCAGACCTTTGGAGGGAGGCCATTATATTGTGACCATTGACTTCCTTCAATGTGGCTGATACATTAGGTGAGAAACCATCTTCTGGATCAAGATTTGGGAAATCATATTTCTATGACACTTCAGACAGGCAGCCTGAATTCATATGAACAGAACACACCTCTCTTCCTTGTTGAAACCAAGCTGGAGATGTATTGATGCATCCAGGGGTGATCTTCCCATCCAAACTGGGATAGAAATTGGAGATGTGAGTCTGCCATTCAGTAGGCTTGCTGGTCGTGATGCTATTGTTAAGCAAATTGCCATGGAGTTTGTAGTGCAATGCATATCTGTCTGGATATACCCGGATGAGATGCAATATAACATGAATGTCCATAGATGACAGACCATTAACATGCCGGTCATGGCTCCAGGCAAATACCAGATGATAATTCTGCCACCAGAATCAATGATGATGCTTAGTTTTGCCAAGATCAGATGTTCTTTCAGAGGGAATCTTTCCAAAAGACTTTGCTCCTGTTTCTCATTTTGACTGGATTCATATTTGTCAAGGGATTCATTATATCTAACCATGTTAATGTTAAGATGAACTGTCAGCATGTTAGTTGACTGGAAAGGATGATATTCAAAAATGAATACCAGGATTAGAGTAAGTGACAGCCAGGACATTAACAAGGTGCTCCAATGCAATACAGGTGTTGACATCCAAGAGTCCAATGCTCATTTGCTTTGCCTGCCATTGATGAATTTTGGACATGAAGATGTCATACACCAATTCACCAGCAAGGTAGGTCTGGTATAATGCCCAGTCTTGTGGGATTCTTGCCATGTGTGGAAGAACAAAATGAGTGATGAGGAAAGAAAGAAGACCAGTCTGATCAATTCATGACCAGGATGAGCTGGTATTAACATCATTCACACAACCTGATGTACTCTAGAAATCACCACCATTGTCTATTGCAATTGAATACAAGAAGTAGTATGAAATATGCACAATAAATGCTTTCAGATATCAAATTATGCTTTACTGTCCTTCAGATGTACTGTTGTCTGTGTTCAACTGGTCTATGAGTGCCTGTGAGGACAACACAGCCCTCCTGATCTCCTCAACCAGCCCAACTAAGCATGCCAACCTATTACTTGAATGTTCAAGTTTCATCATTCTCCCTTGCAATATGTTCATGAGCTCTTGACTGATTGTTGTCTGCCAGCACTGTGCAAGTGATGCTGATCTGATTGTCTCTGGTGTGTGGACTGGGCCAAGCTTGTGCATATATGGAAGCAGTTCGGTTTCCACATGATCTGGCTATCATAATATTGAATGTTGGATTTAGTAAGGATGTGGGCCATCAATGTTTCAAGGACTCACAAGTTCTGCAAAATGGCCCTCAACCAACTGCATCACATTTTGGACAGATGACCTTTGTTACGACAGTACATCGTTGTGTGTGAACTCGGGTGGTTCAATCAACAGTAGTTACAAACAAGTAATGTCTGGTATGTCGAAGTCGTTGAGATCGCCTCTACAAAGGAGCAGAGGTTGCTAAGTCGAACGGTGGTTGACTATTATCGCGAATACAGGCAGAAGGGGTCTCAAGTCCTTCCGAAGGTACAGATCGTGGTGTCTGGTAAACTAAGTAGGATTGGAGTACTAGTTCTGGGGTCTGGTCCGAGTAAGACTAAAGTAAGGAACATCTACTTAGTCTTCTGACTTATATAAGTCTACTCTATTGTATCTAGGCTCAGCTTGAAGCTGGGTTCTAATTGCCTATCTATCGAGTCAGAGATAACCTACACGAGGTCGGACTCTTATCTGCTGCAGCCCTTCCACAGTTCTTCTATCAGTACATGAGGCAACCATGAGGCTTGCCTTCTATCTTGATAACCATTAATAGACCATCTAGGTCTATGTCGTTGTTATGGTATCGTTCATCATCGGCTCTCTGAGGTTCGCTGATGTTCTAGTCGTTATCTTGTAAGCATTCCAGAATGCTTACCTAAGCCCGGTATCTTCTGGCTTATCTTCTATTCGTCATAAGGCCTAGATCGGCCTGTCTTCGTCATCATGGACCTTTGGTCCAGTTCTTCATCGTCATGGGCCTTTGGCCTGTCATTCTGGTTCATCACTAGCTTTCTGAGCTAGGTGCGTATCTTCTTCTACATCAAGCCTACTGGGCTCGGTACGGTTCCCGTGTTCTATCATGCCATGCGGTGGCAGAGGGCAGGTTGGTAGCTGGGGGCTCATGCCAGGTCATGTGACAGTTCACTGTAACAACCTTGGCAACATGTCTGACACCTTGCAAGAGGCAAGATTGTCCTTCTACCATGTGTTAAAGTAGTCTGGCATCCAGGCAATATCATATTCATTTGATTGATTGCAGTGCACAGAGGTGTCCAATGCTTTGATCTCCATGAAAATCTCAGTGACATCTGGCTGCCAGTCTACCAATGTATGCGCAATCATGATTGCAATCACATCATGAAGGAGCATTGGAATGACAGCAGAGCACCTGCTAAGGAAGGATATATTGATAAAAGGTGTCACAAAGGTCTATATGACAAAAGACAACTTTGAGATCAAGGTAATATCAGGATGACTGGATGACCAGGTGACTGGACACTCACCTCCATTTCCCATTTCATGAGTGTGTGGAATGCTTCTGCATATCCAGGCAGGAATGTGGCAAAGCTCTTGTCCACATACAGGCACATGGCCAACAAATGCGAATTGGCATAGAATAGGGCACAAGAAATCTCTCCAGCAGTGACCTGACCATCTGAATAAGCCATGATGACTTGGTCAGAGCCAACCAGATCTCCAGTGTGGTTCATAGAGAGCAAAAAGAAAATGATGCAGCAATTGTAGTGGTGGTGGTGGTGGTAGTGGTGAGACCGACAGAGTATGATTATGTATGTCCTATCAAATTACATATTGACTAATCTAAGAAATATACAACCGGTAACCATGAATTATCTCACAACCTGTATATTACCCTGAATGTCCAGAATGGGTTTGCCAAACAAATCTGCTACATGTCCGGCCAGGTCATGATATATTTGAGATTGTCTGGTGGCATAACATGCATGTCTGGTTATCTCATTGAGAGCAGCATTGTCCATATGAACAAGCCATTGCTTGGCCTTGTGCTTGACAAAATTGATTGTCCACTGCATTTCATGTTTGATAAGAATGACCTCTTCATTCCAACAATCACAAAAGTGCCTTGGTCTGGAGTCAGTTCACCCAGTAGACTATTCAGTGTGTGAGACCAGATAGCCTGATATCACTGGATGCTATGGATACTCACATTCTGTCATCCAGTCATTTCCAGATATATTGCTCTGAACATCAAGGGACCAGAACCATGCAAGAGTGGTGTTCCTCTGACCATGTGCATTTGGATCTGCCATAGCAGTGCTTGTTTTCAGGTGTTCTTTCTCTAATGGAAGATATTTCTTTAAGAGGTTGTGATTAGGGAGTTGACCTAGCTGCAACTGGCATTCTGAGTATATCCTGGCATTGAGCTTCACTGCTGCTTCCACTGAATGAACTTGAGTCCATGCCTGGGTTGAGGCAGCCTGTGATCTGGCTGACTGGACAGTATCCCAGAATATCACAGCTTTATCTCCCAAATGACAACCACTGGGGCTAACACCCAACTTGACACAAAGGTGAAGCATCTCTGCTCTGATTGTGGGGGAAAGTTCACTAGCAAAGAATTCATGCGTCACCTTAAGAGCAAAGGGACAGAATGAAAACTCACTGTACACAATACACCAGAACACAATGGAGTGGCTAAACAGTTGAACAGAACCATTGTTGAATGCACATGTGCTATTGCATGCCAGTGGGCTGCCAAAACACCTGTGGGGAGAAGCCATCTGAAGAACTGTACCTTGACCTGTGCACTAGAAAACAAGACACTGTATGAGATACTGTTCAAGAAGAAACCTAACTTGAGCAACATACCTGTATGGTGATGTCATGTGAAGGTTCACACAACAGCCAGTTCCAAGCTGGACATGTGTGCCATAGAAGGCAGGTGGATGGGTTTTGACCCAGAGAGTAATGGGCACCGGGTGTACCTGCCTGATAGCAGGTGTATTGCTGTTGAAAGGAGCATCATGTTTGACATAGCTGAGGTCAAAGTCCCAATAGTAGGAGGTAACATACTGGCAGACTGCATGGTACGAATCAGTGATGTTGGTTCATCTGGAAAAGTACCAGTTAGCAACATGGCACAAATTGATGATGTCGGTTCAAAACTCACTGGTCCATCACCACTGCCAATGACTAACCCTCCTCCTACTGACCACCTAGGCACCTACTTCAAAGGCAACACACAGCAGCCATGTCAATCCAGGAGAGCAAGGGTTGACTTGGCCTATATCAAAAGCTTAAGAGACAGAACTGGGACTGTCAATGGACAAAGTGGAGACTTACCTCGAGGAATGCAACCTGCGGGGGAGTATAGCCATTTGGCTGTCGAGTTGGATGTGCAAGGACAATATGGCAAACTTGATAAGGATGATGAGGAAATATTTGCGATAGTTGCAGGAGTGGAAGAGGTCCAAGAAATGGATCCTATAATGCTGGACAAAGCCCAAAAGAGGAATGATTGGTCAAAGTGGGATGAAGCTGTCAAAAAGGAACTTACTGCGCTGAAAGATGCCAGTACCTGGTCAATTGTAGAGAAGCCAGCAGGAGCAAATATTGTTAGGTGCAAATGGGTCTTCTGCATTAAGAGAAACGTGGATGGAGAAATAGATAAGTACAAGGCCTGGCTAGTAGCCAAGGGGTACTCACAAGTCTATGGTGTTGATTATTATGACATGTATGCACCCGTCGCACGACTCGCATCACTCTGAACCATCATGGCAATTGCCACCTACAATGACTGGGAAATTGATGTCTTTGACTTTCACAGTGCTTTCCTCAATGGGAAACTTGACTCAGACAAAGTTATTTACATGCAACTTCCCCCTGGCCTCAATGTCAACTCTCAACTCAAACATTCTGTCACATGACTACACATTGCACTTTATGGCTCCAAGCAGGGAGCTCTCAAATGGTACCAACAGCTATGTCATCTCTTGAGAGATTTAGGACTGACATGTGCAGAATCTGACTGGGGTGTGTTCTACAAACACATCAGCCCTGATATCCTCATCCTTGCTGTGCACATCAATGACTGCATAGTCACTGGCAGCAATCACACTCTCATTGCCAAGTTCAAGCAGCAAGTAGCTGCATGCTACAAACTCATGGATCTGGGTCCAGTTGCCTCCCTCCTCGGCATGAAGGTGATGTGCGACCACATTACATGCACCATCTCGTTCTTGCACAAGACCTATATTGAAGCTATTCTAGCTAAGTACAATTTCACCAACTTCAAGCCCTGCTCCATACCCATGGACCAAACATACCATTGTCTCCATTGCAATCACCAAAGATGCCTGCAGAGGCCAGCTCCATGAAAAACATTCCCTACTGTGAGGCCTTTGGGTCGCTAATGCATTTAGCTGTCAGCACATGCCCAGATATCGCATTCGCTGTCTCAACCATTGCGCAGTACAGTGTGAACCCTGTGATACCGCATTGGGAAGCTGTGAAGAGGATTTATTGGTACTTAGTGGGTATGAAGAAGCTTGTGCTTACCTTCAGTGATGGCAAATGTGGCCTTGAGTGCTTTGCAGACACAGATGACACCTCACAAGAGCATTGGCACACAGTCTCTGGGTATGCCTTTCTTTTGGATGGAGGGGCTGTCAGCTGGAGTTTGAAGAAGCAAGAGTTAGTAATGCTGTCCATGACAGAAGCTGAGTACATCACAGCTACACATGCTGCAAAAGAAGCAATATGGCTTTGTCATTTCATCATTGAAATCTTCTGCCTGCTGGCACAACCAACCACGCTTTACTCAGACAACCAATCTGCCATCGCTCTCACTCATTCTGGCGCATTTCACACATGCACAAAACATATTGACATCCATTACCATTTCATTCACTTTTCTGTTGAAAAAGATTCTACTTCTTTAGTTTATTGTCCTACAGATAGCATGATTGCGGACACCCTTGCCAAAGCTCTTCCTAGTCTCAAAGCAAAGCATCTTGCCTCTGCCCTCATCCTATGCTTGGCTTGAGGGGGAGTGTCATTATATCAATCCTCATAGTCATGGACCTTTGGTACTGTGTTCATTTCCTAGTACTTACAAATATCATTTGTTCTTATACTCCACTGCTACCCTCAGTTGACTTCATACATTGCTGAGGTTAGTACCTTCATAGTATTCAGTATCTACCTAGCTAACAACACATGTAGCTATCTGCTACAGGTATACCAATATAACAAGTTGACTTCATACATCACTGAGCTATCTGCTACATGTTCCACTGCAAGGGCCATGACTCAGGACACTTGGTGATATGGCCTTTTCTTCTTTTATGAGTTGAACATGTAGATATGACTAATGTGTGAGGTGTAAATATAAGTGTTGATGATTTACTGAGCATTATATCTCAGAATTTGTGTTGCTAACTTGCTAGTTTGGTGTTGGAATGTCGTCTTTGTAGGTTTTGGCTCAGTTGTTACATAGTAGATGGATGGCTGCTGGTGTGTTCTCTCACTATTACATTTGTTTTATTATCAATGAACTCTTGTCAAAGTCTAAGCTGGGATACTTGAGTAGACCCAGGCCATCATGTCTGATAACTGGCCTGGTTTGTTTCTCTTTGTCACAGTGGCTTTCATGCAGCACATGCTCACTTTGCTATATACAGAGATGTCACTGAATTTTAACAGAGAAGAGTGATATGAGCCTGCAGTATGCAGCTGCCACAGGTATGGCATGCCATATCAATCAAGGTGTCTCCCACTTACCATATTGTAACTCTACACCATCAGGGATATTATTCAAGTTTGTGCCCTATTGTATTCAGGAGGCATAGAACTCAGGTGTACTCAAGAATGGTTTGTTGCCAGTGTGCATTGGCATTTTATTCAATGATATCAGTACAATACCACTTTCCTGGCTTTGCATTCATCTGCACAATGAAGCTTTGAAGGCCCAGAAAAACCAACAAATGTGTTTATGAGGGATTTATAGCAATTTGGTACTGAATGATTACTAATACAAGCCTACAAGGTTGCCGAGACAATGTTTGCCTCATATAAAGCACTGCTAACATTATTTGTGAATGAAGCTACTGGTAAGTGCTGCTCACCTTCCACATCTGCAAAACAACTGAAATGAATGCTTAACTTAAGCACATTACAAACACTTACAAACACTTATGACTTGGCTAGTGGACTCATGTGATTGGTGGAGATCCATTTTACTGTTATTATTTTATTTCATCATTATAAACCTACAAAAGATGGAAAACTGAATATTTTTATCAATGATAATATTTTGTAATCTATAAACCTAAATCCAGCTGCACACGAGTGATAATGATATTACACAAAGTCTTGTAGTGCTCTCTCAATGTATCATCACATTGAATCTCCTTAATCAACATCATGATTGCATTGTAGGTGTTGTAAAACTGGTCAGTGGACACTTCAACGTCTTTGTACATTGGAGAGGGCAAGGGCCTTGACACTGGTGGCTACTGTGGTGGTAGGTGATGATGGTCCTAGGAAACTGCTACTCTAAAGGTCCTTGCAACAGGGTCCAAGACCTCCAGAACCCTGAACCTAACTAAGAATGACCCCTAAGAAGGCACTGATGCCAAACATCCTAATACAACATGCCTTCATGAAACACTTTGAGAGTGTTGTGAACTGTGGTGCCTGCAAGACCAAATGTGCAGTCGAGTTTCTCTAGATCAATGTTGTGATATAGGCCTCATTTCCATATCACATCCACCATTATATTGATGAGATACTTAGCCTCAAAAAAATGCATGACCTTGATGCTGTCAACCTCAGTACAAAATGAGTGTTCAAACAATTTATGTGACAAAGTACTCACGATTATGACTTTGTGCAGGAATTCGAGCCCAGAAAAATGGGCCTTGACTGTGATGGCCCTCTCTGCAGGTGGGAGCCACAAATGCAGCACATCTTGAATATTGTGCATAGCATACATCTTGAAAAGCCTTCTCATGTGTGACATAGCCATCACCATCTCTTCGCAAACTCTGGGAGTCTTGAATGTTTCATATGAAACTGCAAAATAGTAAGACATTATTAATGTTAATGATGTGATCATGACTTACAATCCCCAACCACATCAATCCTCATGTCCTGCAAGGCACTCAAAATGTGTTTGTCTCATTTCTTTTGCATTGGTGAAACACCTTCTAGCTTCTGGCAAGCTTCCAATGAAACAGCAAGGTTTCCGGTAAAGAAATACAGCAGTTATCAAAGTATAGAACTTTGTGTAGTACAACTAGCGAAGTCTGTCAAAGGACTTAAGGATTTCAATAGCAAAATTGCAGCAGTGAAGCCAAACAATCATTCCAAATGAACAAAGATTGATTGCAAAGTACTAAAATCCAGAAGTGACAACTACTAACTATGACTCAAAGCAAGGGAAGTGAAGTCAGTTGCAAGTACCTAGCGAGCCAGAATATATCCTAAGATATGAAAGTCCAGAATCTGCATAGGTGAAAACTGTAGTGACATAAGACATCCAAAATGTAATAAGACTCAAGGTGAGCCACTACAAAGATTTACATGTAATAATGTATGAGGAGCATATCTATATGTATTAGCAAGGGTTTTCAACATATGTGCCCCTAGACATAATCAATAACAGATAATTAAATGAGAAACACACCAGTGAAGTCAAACGGACAAGGACAGGACATGGTACAGAGGATTGGAAAAGCTAGAAAAGGCCTTGGAAATGAATGGACAACCTTCAGATGACTTGGACAAGTGCACAGAACTTTCAGAAGATCGGAAGTGTATCAAGGAATATAAAACATGATTATCACCAGATATATGTCCAACACCAGCCTGAGTGTTACACCGAGTTGGGTCCTAATGTCATGACCTGATGCGTTAATATTTGAATTTTTCTTGGGTCACAGTGGTTCCTAAAAGACCATGTCAGTGTGCATTCAATACAATAGAAACACTTGCCCTTTTCTTGTTGGATGTTCATTGTGTTTGCTGTGAGGGTTTGTGTGGGGGCATGGGTTGTGAATAGTCCTATCTGTATGCAATAAATTGACTTACCAGATTGAACTTACGTGTAAATGAAGGGCACAACAAATGTATAATTTGGAAATAATGTACATAAAATGTACAAACAAAATCAACAGCAGGTCATATGGTTGGTAATGTGATCAGAGAATTCAATTGAACAATGTAAGAAGAAGGCTGCACTGTGCATGTGTTGTCAATAAATTGATACATGAGGTAAATAAAACAGAAACTTGCACACTTCCTATTCATTGATAAAGCTACAAGTGCCAGCTTCTCATTCATCTGGTTGGTAGATGAGGCTATCATCAGACTCCACATCAGTGTGAGAGTCTGATGGTTCCATTGTGATGCTCGGACCCACACTGGGCAGGAAACAGGGTATTTTCATATATGTGTCAAGGAGTATAGGACACTATCAGTTTCAGTATCATTGTCCATCTTTGTCCTAAACTGAACCCACTTTTCCTGTGCTTAGTGTGCCCACTTATCTACACTTTCCCGCGCATTGGCCACATCAGGCATGCATTCCTGCACTTCAGATACCTTGGAAATGCATTAGGAAGGTCCCTTGTCCATCCATAGTCCATCCAAACTCCATTGGTATGTGAATGTCCTTACCTCGAGGCTTGTAAAAAGTGTTGCAGCCTTATTACATGTCCTTACATATTTACTATATTTCCTATCCCTTCCTACTCTGAGTGGGATTCTGGACACTATAAGTTGCCTATTACTTAGGACTACTTGACTACACTTCCCTCATACTGTATACCTCGTCCTATAGGTTTACCTCCGAAGTAGTCCCTTGTAGTGTGCGCTTTTTAGCCCCTATTAGGTTCCTTATACCTCTCTATACCTAGGATCCCTTACCTCACAATATACCTTTGCCCTCGCTCTCTGAAATCTCATTCCTTAACCTCCCTATACCTTGTCTGCACTTTCCTGCACTTTCCACACCTTCAGCCATGCATTCCCACACCTCAGATAACCTTAGATACACTCCTATACCTCACACATACCTGTCTGCTATTTTCCTGCGCTTAGTGCACTCTCAGGTTTGTGCATATCCAATATCTCTCTAATAGCAAATCCCTTTAGGGTCAAACACGTCTGTTTAGACATAGCAGCTAGGCATTAGCTTGACCCAACTTTGTCCTTGCCACTCAGCAGGACTGTTGTTACCATACCATTGTAGAGACTCATGCCTCTCATGGTATGATATGGCAGTTTTCACTAGGGAGTTCATTGCATAAACTTGCAGCACCATTCTGTGTGCTATCTGCAGCTATCCCTATATGAGGCACAGCTTTCCTGTGCAATGCACGCCATGCGCGCACTCTTCCCATGCTTCATGATATATATGTGTGCACGCTTTCCCACGCTCGAGTGCCCTATAGCACCAGCCATCCAGATGCATCCATCCACTGTCCACCAAGTTCTCTAGTGCATATATTTCCATTTCTCTCAGCTGCATATTGTTCCACCTTTATTTTTATCATGGACCCTTACTTATATCTATCTTTACATACCTACTTGGTAGCGCTTTGGCTCCGCATGACCGTGCTTAGGCGTGCTATATAAGCACCAGCAGTATATATCATTGGGGACTTCACTTTTCACTTACTTTTCCTACCACTTACTTTTTCCTTCAACTGACTACTTACTACTCACTTACTACTTAGCGGAATATAGTAGAAATATATTTGTCTACACTTTGCATCTCTCTTCTCTTATCTTGCAACATATTAGCACTTAAAGTCCATCTCTTTATTGTTTCTGCATATGTGCATGCACTTTCCCATGCTTCATGCTAATATGCACGCATGTTCCCACACCTTGTGCACACCTGTGCTTTCTCATACTTTGCTTCAGCACATACCTCTAGATCTTTGCTGCACTCACTTCCCCTTTAGGGTCGAATGCACTTGTCATCTCAAGAATAGCAGACTAGGCAATATGCAACCTTACAACTTTTACAGATACAGTCAGGAGCATCATTTGTTCCTCTCAGTATTGTTGTTTCTACACCATATTGCTACTATTGGAGAAAGAAATGGTATGCTTCCCCATGTAAGTCAAAAATTCATCATACTGCTTGCTGGCAACATCATACTGGTCCAGTTCCTCTGCAAAGATTGCCTTGAGGTAGTCTTTGTCCTCTTCCAAGGCCGGGAGCCCCTGGGTAGTGATGAAGGCCCTGAATATCTCCATTTCAGTTTCAGCCATCTTAAATTCACCTTCTTGTTCTTGTTGGAGAGATTTCAGGAAACTTTTCTTGCTTCTATTATGTTCAGGCCACCAGGTGGTGTGCATGAGCTGGTGCTGGAGGTCTTCCTTAGTGGTGTGTTTGAGTTGGACTGCCTTGTAAACAGAATTGAAAGACATGAGAGATAAACCTCTCTGGAGAAGATCTTTGCCCTGTATATTTTATTAATGAGAATATAGTAAGTTAAAAACAAAGTCTCCCTACCTTGTGCAAGTTGTGAAGGGTGAAAGCATTGGATGAGCTGTCAAGAATTTGCTTCTTTGCAAACTGAAGCTCATATGGGGGAGCCTGATGAACTATGTGCAGTTTGTACTGGGCATGCAATTGTTTGCTGTAGCACTTGAGCTAGTGCTGAGCTTGTTGTAGAAACAACAATACTGTGAGGAACAAATGATGCTCCTGACTGTATCTGTAAAAGTTGTAAGGTTGTGTGTTGCCTAGTCTGCTATACTTGAGAAGACAAGTGCATTCGACCCTAAAGGGGAAGTGAGTGCAGCAAAGATCTAGAGGTATGTGCTGAAGCGAAGCACAAGAAAGTGCAGGTGCATGCAAGGCATGAAGGTGTGGGAATGCACGCACATATTGCACGAAGCGTGGGACAGTGCATGTGGCTATGCAGAAATGAGAGAGACTAAGCTTAAGTGGTAATATGATGCAAGGTAAGAGAAGAGAGATGCAAGGTGTAAACAAATAGAGTGCTACTATATTCTGCTAGGTAGTAAGTAAGTAGTAACAGGTAACTGGGAGGTAAAGTAAGTAAAGTAATAGTATGTACTGCTGGCACTTATATAGGTGCCTAAGTGCTGTCATGCAGAGCTGAAGCACTACTGAGTAGGTATGTAAAGATATATATGAGTGAGAGTCCATGATAAAAATAGAGGTGGAATAATATGCATATGAGAGAAATAGAAATATATGCACTAGGGAACTTGGTGGACAGTGGATGGATGCATCTGGATGGCTGGTGCCATAGGGCACTCAAGTGCAGGAACATGTGCACACTGTAGAAACAACAATACTGAGAGGAACAAATGATGCTCCTGACTGTATTTATAAAAGTTGTAAGGTCACGCTTTGCCTAGTCTGCGTTACTTGAGATGGTAAGTGTGTTCGACCCTATAGGGGAAGCAAGTGCAGCAAAGATCTAGAGAAATGCACTGAAGCAAAGTGTGAGAAAGTGCAGGTATGCACAAGGTACAAAGGCATGGGAATGTGCACAGGAAAGTGCGCATGCATGTGCAGAAACAAGATAGACTAAGCTTAAGTGATGATATAAAGCAAGATAAGAGATGTGAGATGTGATGTGCTGATGAATAGATTTCTACTGCGACTTTCTAGGTATTAAGTAGGTAAGTAAAGTTGGGTGAAAAGTGGTTGCAAAGTGGTTGCAAAAGAAAAGTTTGAAAGTATGTACTGCTGGCGCTTATATAGCGCACCTAAGTGTGGTCATGCAGAGCCAAAGCGCTACTGAGTAGGTATGTAATGATATATATGAGTGGGAGTCCATGATAAAAATAAAGATGGAACAATATGCAAATGAGAGAAATAGAAATATATGCACTATAGAACTTGGTGGACAGTGGATGGATGCATCTGGATGGCTGGTGCTATAGGGCACTCAAGTGTGGGAAGGTGCATGTGCATATACATTGTGAAGCGCAGGAATGGTGCATGCATGGTGCACATATGGTGTGCATTGTGCGGGAAAACTGTGCCTCATATAGGGATAGCTGCAGGTAGTGCACAGAGTGGTGCTGTGAGTTTGTGCTGTATACTCCCTAGTGGAAACTGCCATATCACACCATGAGAGGCATGATTCTCTACAGTGTGCACATATACATTGCAAAGCGCAGGAATGGTGTGTGCATGGCATGTGTTGCATGGGAAAGCTGCACCTCATATAGGAATAACTGTGGATAGCACACAGAGTGGTGTTGCAAGATCATGCCATGTACTCCCCAGTGAAAAGTGCCATATCCAGCAATGAGAGGCATGATTCTCTACATTGTATTCAGCCATTTTCTGATGCATGTCACACAAGAATCACTTCCCAATGTTATCCAACACTCACCTGCTCAATCCAACATTTATCTGCTAAACCTGATGCAAACCTAATGCAAACCTGATCTTCCCATGCATTGGCCACTTTGGATCCAATATTTTCCTGCACATTTGCTCTCCCTATGTCCTGTCCTGTCATATCTACCCCCACTAGGTGCACAGTTATCAGTTTTCACATCACTAACATTGTAGAATGCATTATTACATGTCCACAGTACCACATGTCTTATTACATAGGACATTGGACCTGAAAATTAGTGCTACTACTTTCGCCTATAGCACTCCGAAATTCTACATAGACACTATATATTTTGCATACCTCCTTCTTACTTATCTTACCTCCCTATCTCCAAGTAGGAGGAGGTCATTAGATATCTGTAGTTCTTCACTGAATTCCACAAATATCATCCTTTCTTTATCCAAAACACTCCAAAACACTGTTAGTAACCTGCTGTTCACTATCCCTGACATTCCTTTCCTAATCCAACACTAACCTGATGATATCTGACAAAACCCACTGAAACCCACTAACTCAAAACCCAAAAAACATCGGACCCAACATTTTACCTTTGGATTCGTAATTATACCTTCAGGCTTTGTTTCCCATGCTTCAGACTATCTTCCTTACAGTATAACTAATTATTCTACTACCAACAGCTAACCCCTTGGGTTGAATGCACTTGTTCTGCAAGCATAGCAGACTAGGCTATGCTAGACCACAGCTATTATATTTTGCTAGACAATCACTTTGTGTAGTGTCTAGCAAAAGTTGTTTACCTATATTGTGGAAGCAAGACAGACGGTCTTGCTTCATAATAGGGCCTACCAAGGGGAGGCAGTTGCAGCAGCTGTGGCTGTGGCTATGGTGAGCTAGTTTCTCCCTAGCATGGGAACTGGTTGAATGTTCAGAGTTCGGGTGAGAGCTGACACTGGACAATTTGTGATGAGATGGTAGCTTGGAACCAGCTTGAGCAAAGGAAGGTGAGGATATGTTGACACAATTTGAACTTGTAGTCTCACAGGCGGACAGAGGAGGTGTGGATTGCTGAGTGTAAGTGTCCATATTAATGCTGTCATTAATGTCAATATCTTGGCTGATAAAGATATACAATACATACCTGGTTTTCCAGCTAATCTGAGGGGGGGTTACAATGTGAATGAGAGTAAGTGTCAACTAGAGGCAGAGTTTGGGAAAACTTTCATCTGTGCAAGTCACAAATACCAGCCAGTGTAAATATACCACTAGCATGCAGGTCAATCATGCTTTTGTACCGTCCAATCCTCAGCAAGGACAATCTGGGCAGTTTGTTCTTGATGCCAATTTGTAAGATTTGTTTCTTGAATGTACTCACTTTAGTGACAGTCTGAACCAACTGGCAGATCATCTTCTGCAAAATGCCCCCAGTGTCTGATTGACCTACCCTCCAATGAGGCAGTCTTAGAATACCTGCAGCAAGAAAATGGTTGCTAGCCTGAAGTACAAGATCATCATATTCCTGTCCCACCCACATTCCTTTGATCTACCAAAGAAGCAGGCAAAGACAACATCTTGGGATGCTACCACCCATCTTCTGGCTACATATTCAGAAAGGCACCCAATATCCTTAAGGCCATGGAAAGTGACCAGTTTGCTTATTGGTGATGTCACACTCCATTTTACCCCTTTCAAGACCAAGCAGAATTTGAGCTTGGAAAATTCCTCTGTGAATGCCTCACACAAAGTGATATTGACCAGTTTCTCAAGCTTGAATGGGTTCATTTGGTGTGAAGTTCCTCTATGTATATGCAGGACTAATTTTCAGAGCACAGGTTCACCAAGCTAAACCATCATTCAGCTCCAAAGACCAGCTACTTGCATGGATGGCTTCTCTTCCACCAGACCAAAATGGTGTTCAATGACACTCGAAATAACAGGATACCCAACAATTCAACCAATACAGCTTATCTGGTGCAATGGCTTAGATGTGGTAGAAGATCTGTTTGCTAATCCAATCTTTGTGAACCATATGACATATGATCCACACATTGTGGTTGATGGTGACAAGCATGAGTATAGTGAATATTTTACAGCAAAACAGGCATTTGAGATTTAAGTGAGATTCTATGCACTTATTTGTAGTTGTTACAGTAACCCCATCATTTCTCTTCCTATCATTCACTTGCAGGACTATGTGTGTCTCACTTCCTGATCCCCACCTCATTCTTCTTGACTCTTTACAACTGCAGGACTATGCATGTATCATCTTCTTTACTTCTTGATCACCATCTTACTTCTAGCCTACCTCATGTTGACCATGAGGACTTCCTTATCTCTGACTTCCTTTTCTTGTACTTTTACAAATGCTTCTTGGACTGTTCTGTGCATGACTCCTTACCTATTTAAACCCTAGCTACCTCTGTACTTTCTCTCTAACTTGAATCTACTCAGTTCTCCTCAATACTTCCTTAGGAACAAGGGATCCTAATGATCTAGCTTCTTGCAAGAAGGCTAGCCATTATCTGATCACTTCATCAGAGTTCTACCTCTTGATGTTGTTCCCTTTGAAGCCATACTGCAGATCTTCCTTTATTGGAACTGTATGGAAGAACTGTCTGAGTTCGTAACAGTAGTGGTTGATTGATACTTTTGTACAGGATCAGCTTTCCAAAGGTGCTACCATAGTTCTGGTAATTATTGCATCTGACAAGATGCCCATGACGTGACACACTGGAGGGCTTGAAATGCATCCTATATTTGTCTCACTCGCCAACATTCAGTCTGACGTGCAGATGAGAGCAACAAGCCATGCTTGGCAATGTGTTGGTTTCATGCCAATTCCAGAATTTTCTGACATCCATACTGACTACCAAACTATTTTGAGTCAATGGCTATTCCACAAGTGCATGGATATTATCTTCACAGATGTCAAGGTTACAGCCATGGCAGGCAAGTTTATGCCAGATTCATCTGGCCATTTACGACACTGCTACATGCCTTTGGCTGCTTACACTGCAGATTTGCCAGAGCAACAAGCCATAGCATGTGTCTTGAAAGTCGCTTCTCCCATCACATTGGACACATCCCAATCCTTTGGTGACAGTTATCACTATGCACCATGCATGAAAGAACACACCCTTTTGGTGATATATGACATCTGCCAACACATTGATCCATGGAGGTTGCGAGAATTTCAGGAGGAAGCTAAGGCTCATTTGCTGAGTGGTGTTCATGTTACGAACTAGGATAGTTCTAACAGCAAAGGCTCGACAGAGCCGTCTGGTTGCTGAGATTCGAATAGTTTCTCAGATAAGAGAAGGTTCTTTAGACTTAGGCGAAGGAGTGCTTCGACTAAGAGATCGGTTCAGGCGACTTAAGAGTGGAGGTCTTAAGCGAAGGAAGTTCCAGGTAAAACCTAGTAAGATTGAAGTGAAGTATCTAAGTGATAATACACGTGCTTAAATAAGGTCATATGTGCGCACGGACCAAGGCAAATGTGAGAAAGTGAAATAGTCGATATAAGAGGAAGGAAGCTAATGAGCGAATACAGGAAAGAGAGAAAAGAGGAGAGAAAAGAGTAGCGTGATTGTAACATTACCCCCTTACTAGGGTTAAAGTCACCGAATTTAATCATCCTGGTTTGCCCAGTAAATTGGGTCATCTACATAGTCCACATCGTCGTCAACAGCCCCGGCTCTCATACGCTCAATTTCGTAGAGTGCGTCCTCTTCCCTACACTGGATAACGTACGCTTCGTCCCTCGCCATCTCCCAGGCTGCGAGTTCTCTATAAAATCCCTCGTCCTTCCACGTCAAAGTGGTGGGTGGTTTACCCGAGTATTGTGGACAATAGAACGAGAGGTGTCCGGGGGATGACTCCCGGCAAATTCAGCAGTAGTAGTCAGGACAGTTTACCTGATGATGGCCAAGAAGCTTGCAGTACCTGCATACCCTGTTCTCGCCTGGGTTCGATGAAGACGCCCGAAGCGGTGAAGGTCCGGGTTTTGGGCTCAAAGCCTCATCCACACTTGTAGCGCGCTTCTTTCCCTTGTCAGCATGGGCTCTTAACCCTCGTGCTCGTTTCCTGGTGGTCGCGTGAGTCCTTTGCATAGGATGTTCAACGTTACCCTGTTCCGCCTCCGCGATTAGCTCAGCAGGAGTGGAGGGTTGCGTTTGCCCCAGCGCTTGCATTGGGACGATCCCGTCGGTGAAGGAGTGCGAAGAAAGGGAGTCGGGAATATTCATTGGCGGGTGGATGTGAAGCGCGGCGAGGGCATTTGCAAGGTCTTGTACTTCGTGGTGAGAGAGGTGCTGGTAGTTTGGGTTCGCCAATATTTCTTCGTGAGTGGCGGAGAAGGCGGTATACAGATGAGGGGGATGTTCTATGGTTTCTATTGCGGGCTCGTCGACCGGCGCGGCTGGAGGGGGCACAGGGATTGCCAAGCGTGCTTCATTCAGACGCTCCTGTGTTTCTCTTTCTTCTCTGAGCGAGGCGATGATTGCCTCGGTGGTTTGCGTAAGATTATTGACCGCAACCAATAGCTCATTAGGAGCGCCAGAGGGCAAAGTAGGTGTGGCGTTCTGATAAGGAGGTGGAGGGACTCCATCCTCGGCGACGGGTTCCGAAGGAGAAGGTGGGCGAGCAACCCCTGCTGTTCGTTCAGCGATAATGTGGATGACGGTTCTAATGTCATCCTTAACTTCCTCAGGAATAAGACGCAAAGCAAAGTTGCATATGCGCCTCTGCATGTGCATAAGGCTGTGACGAGCCGCGTCATCTTCGACGAGGCGGGTGACTCGTTCAATGAGCTCGGTGGCTCTGACAATGTTGATGAGGAGGTTGACAGCATGTGCGTCACGTTGGAAGAGCACGCGTGTGAGTTCGATGGCGTGTCCGGGGCAGAGGATAGCAGCTTCGATGAGAGTGAGATCTTCGGCCTGATTAATGAAGGATT